>NDFF03000143.1:0-186488 GCA_002150815.3 Grammothele lineata | reverse complement strand
CATCGATGAATAGCCTACCATTCGGATGAGATATTATCTCCTATCCATACTCTCTTCCACGCCTCCTCTTTTTTACTCCTTAGCCTCAACGCGCGTCGTCTGCTCCCTGCTTCCGGTTCACTATGGTAAGCATCTGCCTGCTATGATCCTGCGCGGGCTAACGGGTTGTTATCAGCACTCTTTCTAACGCACTCCAGCATGGAGATCAGCTCGTTTTCAAACCCAATGAGCGGGAGAGTTCAATGTACGTTGTGATATGTCAGCGCAGGTCTGATACGCCAGTGTGTTTATCCCTTCTGCAGGCTGCCGAATACATCGCCTGTCGCTTTCTCCCTCTCGTTTCATGTCGCCTTCGAACCGCCTTCTGCCTTCTGCCCGTATGCCGTGTAAAGCAAGACGGAGATATGGAGCCATGGGCTCGGAGATGCGGATGATCTGAGGGAATCAGAGCACAGGCCCCACTACATCATGCGAGGTACGCCAGCTTGTCTTTCCCGCCGGGCGTAACTCACGAGCTACGTTCTCGTCACAATGAGTAAAGATCGTGCAGAAGAAGAACTCGGTGTGATCGAGTTTTTTCCGCTGTTGTTTGTGTTGGACTCAGACTTGAACATCTCGGCGTGGGGGCAGTCCCGGTACCCGAAGGCGGGGTCATTCAACAGTAGGAACACAGAAAGTAAGCATGATTCTATTGTCTAGCATTAAGTCACTCTGATATGTGACTTCTGCATCGGCCACCTCGCAGATGACACTAGTCAAAGCGTGCGTCCCCAGAACGCTAGAGTCCCACTCCAGGTGGGCTATTTGCTTGTGACTCCGGCTATTCCTCAAGCGGATCGAGTTAGGATGCCTGCGGCGTGAATGCTTAAGATGCCGCCACATAATAGCAGCAGTTGAGTGGCGACCCTTCATGTGTCCCTCGACTGCTACCGTCAAGGCTGCAGAGTCTGATGAGAACAGTCGGCTCCCCGGGAATTGACCCACCGCATTCGTAACGGACTCGGGACAATTCAAGGTATTGCTGAAGGTGCGCAGATTCACACCTGTAAGACCACAATCTCTCACCGGCATAACCTTAGGCTTAACATCTCGATACGAATTCTCAAGCTTTGCGAGGGCGGCATTCGCAATGCCTCTAGCAGCTACTCCACTCCGATATCTCCTGACGCATGTAGGGCTCTGATGAGTGAGGTATCATACTCGGTCTCGCCACGTGGCCGTGCTTGTTCCTCCTACCTCTCGTTGTTATGTGCTTAGCGATGGTTCTAATAGTATTATAGTGAATTGCAGAAACCCAGGGTTCTTCAGGACAACTGTTGCGTGTTCTGCTCTTCCCCCCTGCCGGACCCCATTACGGTTGTTTCCACAACATCGCGATAGTCCCTACATCCTTACTAGTACCGTCTTCTCTCCCCTTTGCATTTCCCCTGTCTCCGCTGTGCGATATTGTATCTTCTCTCACTCCATCTCGCATACTTGAGTGCCGCTTACTTCTTCAACTGTGCGCTGGTGCTCCCACACTGCTCCCGCTCGCCTACCGGCTGCCTTAGCGCTCCTTCCGGTATGTCCGTCCCGTCCTTCCGCGCATCGCTTTCAACGTCTTATCCCCATCGTCCTCTTCTTTCAAGATCATCTCAAACGGCACTCAAGCGCGTACAACTTTGGCTAGCTGTTCAGCGTTGCCCTTTGGTACGTCCTGCACTTTCGTTTCGTTGTGTTGCGCCGCACTCGGTATCCGCGCGTCACCCGGCCCGCCAACCGCGTGCTGCGCTGCAACTCTCCCCGGTACTGTTCCCGCTGCTCCTGTCACGGTCTCCACGCCGCGTCTCATTTCGCGTTCCTCACACACAGCGCCTGCTAAGTCACACGTAGCTGAGCTATTCGTCGTTACCCTTTGGTACGTCCCTGGCCCCGAGACTCAATTACCCGTAACTAACGTGAGAACCTTCCTTCTCGTTACGCCTGTGCCTCTGTTGTTGCGCTCCTCCTTCCCACTAACAGTCAACTGTTCCCCTACAAGTTACGCGACGATGAAGGATCAACATCAAGCAGTACGTTGGGCTCGTTTCTTGCGCCGTCACTCACAAACTCTCGTTTCTTCCAGGTATTCATTTCAATCTACCAGCTTGATGGTTGCGAGAGGAGGAAGCTCAAATGGACCGACCTTGTGGACGTAAGTGCATGCTATACTAGGCTGCATTCTGCGCTGACCTTCCGCTTAGGCCATGAAGAATGGTTTAGGATGCGAATGCGAAGTCAAGAAGAACAATGTTCACATCTTCAAGGCTCCGGACGACCCGAGGGTGCCGGAGAAGGGTATTCTCACATGGGAACCCGTAAGTTCAAGCTCGCTTCTTTCCCCTCTCGCTTGCTGACCACTGCTCAGACGCACTCGAGGAAGGGCCATGGTAAGGTTGACAAAGAACGCCAAGCCACGTGAGTACCTGGACGCAGTGCAATATCTTTTGCTGACCGTTTGCCATGCAGCTATATGCACGATATCAAGAATGCATTCGGCCTCGAGGCCGAAGATATGAAGGTGCTCTGTGGCTTGCAAGAACCGGAGGAAGATGAAAACTGAGATTAACAATCATGTATATACAACGTACCATCGCCGCGCTGACATCGGATAGGTTTGTACAGTAAAGTTACGCCGGGGCGGATGTCAGACACCGCTAGTGCCTTGCTGAATGACTTCCTTGGCCGTTGCGGCACACTAGGGTCGACGCTGCATCACAATATCAGACCAGATGCCCTCCCTGCTGAGACCCACGCTGGATAGCGAAGACATGCGGATCCCTCCGCTGAAACAGCCCACCGTGCCCACGCGAGGTACGTCCCCTGACATTTACTGCGACAATCGTGCTAACTACCGCACATACCCATGCCGATTTGCGACCCGCTGAAGGACTCGGACACAAGAGCGCCAGGTGACCGTCCGGCATTCAAACACCGGCGAGCGTCGCTCTGGCGAAGACATGGAGACCATTGTACGTCTCTCCTGGGTTCTATCCGATGTTATTACAATGATAGCCATCAATCGCCGTGAGCAGTAGAGTCGATTTGCCTCAGGATCTCGGATGATAACTGTGCTGACATATACCTTATGTACGTACTACTTAAGCCCATTTAGGTGAATGGTATCATCGCTTCCTTAGGTGCGGGTGGCGTGGTTGGTTCGATCCGGGTCGGGGATGTTTTCTTTTGTAGTGCACACAATACATTTTTGTACTCTACTCGTAGTCCTCGACGTTGTTGACGTACTACCTTGAACTTTTAGTGTGATCATCAATGGATTCTTATGCGTTGGCATTCAACAACGCCCTAGTTTGTTCATATTACCTGCCGGCCAGCGCGGGAGCACGTGCAAGGGGCGCGCTAAGTTTGTTGATAATTACCACGGATACTCCCAGCGCCCAGACTAGTACTGTTTTCTCGCCGAAGCCCTTCTACATTCACCCACTCCTTTGCATGCGCGTCGGCGAGGATATATGTCCTTCCGACGACGCGCAGGTTTTACAGACGAGATATTATCTCCGTCTATTGTTCTCTCATTGTTCTCCTGCCTCCGCTTTCCGCTGTCCTCTCGTCTTCCAGAGATCCAACTTAGCTCTTCCTCTCCCTTCATCTATTCGTCGACGAGGATATACGTCCTTCCGTGCGCGAGCGGCCTGTTGAGACGAGATAATATCTCCTGTCCACTCTGGTCCTCTTGCGCCTCCCCCGGCCTCTACTCAACCTCAACGCATGCCATTCCATTACGCCGTTCACCTGGGCTCCTGTACGTCACTGCCTGTACTAGCTGCGACAGCGGGGCTAACTGATTTCGACAGGGTTTATGTATCAACGTCAGTTCTAATCCGCACACAAGTTACCAGGCGAAGGAATCACTACCAAGGTACGTATATAGATACCATCCTATGCACCGATCATGGTCTGATACACCAGCGTGTTTCTTCTAGGGATAGCTTAACTGTCGGAATACCATCCATGAAGTCGCTCCCTGCCTGCCGCCTTTCCACTTTACCTGTCTCGTGTTACCAGCGAGCAAACACACCCTCACGGATTCGCGGATGTGGAGGGACCGATGGGATAGGTATACGGGTAAGGCGCTGTGAGAGGTATGTCAGCCTGTTTTCGTTCTCGTGCGTAACTCAACATTTGTGTTCATGCTCTCAAGAGGCGCGGTGGGAGGTTGTGTGGGGGTTTGCCCTCTGGGCACGCAAGGTTGTGGGCGACAAAGTCGCGTCACTGAGTCGCGCGAATGTATTCTGAGACAGCGGCAGTGTATACATGTTGACCCCAATCACCGTCGTCTTGGTCGAAATCAAACCCGTCCAAGATGTCCAATGCCCGTCTCAACTCTTCGTCGCCGTTCAAGACTACCCCAGCAGCCTTCTCTGCTGTCGTGTCTCCAGGCATGGGCTGCGTACCCCGTTGCGATGGCTCGTCTCGTTCCTCCTCGGGTGGGGGTGCCCGGGCTTGGTCGTCCACGCTATACATGGGACCCACATCGTGTAGGTTATCTCCCGGGTTCTCCGTCCAATACCCCTGATGCCTAGCCTCAGCACGACTGAAGTACCACATTGCGACAGGCGTGCGGTTCTGCTCCGTTCGGACTTTGTGATGGTTCCAGGCGTCGCGAGTACGGTCAAGGGAGGCCTGGATGCGCTTATGGAAGACAAGGAATAAGCATACTCGGTGCGCCTCGATGTTCATATCTAGTAGTCCTTTGTCCTCCAGATCCATGAAGAGCACTCTGTATCCTTCCAGGCAGTCTTTACGAACATCTCGCCACAAACGTTCGATGCGAACATTGTGCAATGAGCTATAGGCAAAACGAATCTAAGCCTGACTCGCAACGCCGTGTCCACAAGACTCACCGCCCGCGAAGGAAGGCATTGTGCGCCTCGCCCCAGTGTGCGTTCATCATCCTTTCAACATCGTTGTTCTCTGTCCCAAAGTCCCCGCGAACGCGACTCGGCCACCCGTATTGGTCGACGCCCCCTTCGAAGATGGTTGAAACAGTTCGAGCGCGCTTGTTGTAAGAGCAGACGAGGTAGATAATAAGTCGCGAAAAGCCGTCGATACATCCGTGGACATAGAAACCCCACGGGCGAAGTTTCTCATTGCCGTCCATGTGCCAAAGTGCGTTGGCACCGCGAACCTTGTAGACCCGTCGACGGATTATGCCAGCCCATCTAGACATCCGCAGCGCCGCTGCATGAGGAATATGATCATGTAGTGCGAGTAGGTACTCACCGTACGAGGACACCAATCACATCGACCCTTCGCAAGCTTTGCTGAACGCGGGTGCGCGAGATGTGAATGCCACGGGCCTCTAGGTGCCCCTGCATGATTGTTGAGCCAATGAATGGATGCTGCCGGCCGATCTCGGCGACGATCTCGTCCAGCGCGTCATCAGTTATGTCGGTGTATGGTGTGCGGGGAGTGTGTATGCCTGCGCGCTCGAGATGGTTGGAGACTGTCTTCCTGTCGACCCCGAGCATCTTTGCAACTCGGATCAGTGGGATACCGAGCTTGAGGAGTTCTTCAATCTCTTTGACGTGGAGTTTGTATGCGGGCCGTCCCCGCTGACCAGTCCTCTCCGTCTCAAGATAGAAGCTAGGGTGTGGGGGTGGGGAGGCTAGGAATGCGTCCAAAGGGTTAAGGAGTGTATCCACATAGTCAATGAGCTCCTCAATCTCTTCTGGCTCCGTGAGTGAATCATCTAGGCGGAGGAGAACTTCCCGAATTCCGCGAAGTTGATTTGCCTTCCTCTCAACAGACTCAATAGAAGCATTAGGGAGGGAGGAGATAATGAAGTGAGCCTCAGTTGCAACTGTATGAGAGTCGATTAGAAACTGAGTGACTGCAGCGGTGGCCATGGGTTTCGAGGTATGAGAACAAAGAGACGGCAACCGAGAGACAACTAATCATTGATGATGGTTGCTAGTAACTGAACTAAGAGGATTATTATATCCATAAAAGGGCTAGGGTAATAAACTATAAGGATGTGGCTTTATAATTAATGACTATTGTAATAGTATTGGCTCTCATTTTATGACATCAATTTCCAATCTGTCTTTGAATGTGCTGGTTATTATGCATCTCAGAATGTGTGTCATTTCACAATGTGTGTCATTGTCAATGTGTGTCATTGTCAATGTGTGTTTTTCTAAATGATGTTGCAATAGTTGTGCATCTTTCAATGTGTGCATTGCTATTGTGTGTATATAATGTGATGTACGAGATTGATGTGCGCACATCACAAGCCTTGATTTTTTCCCCACCAGGACTGCCATACGGACAGCCAGTCAGTAGAGCTCGCAGAAGAAGCACGACGTCAGTGGCGTACCGGAGGTCTCACTCGGAGCCAGTATAGCTGGTGCCGTGCCGAGGATCGTTGCTTCTCCTGTTGGCGAGTCGGTCACATGAGTCGAAACTGCGACTCGCGGTGGGATGCTTGGGACTCGGACGCGGGAGACGTGCGTTCTGAAGACGATGGCGGGGATTACCATGGTCCTACACAGTCTGGCGACGATCACAGCAGGCGCGACGGGGATGACGAGTACTCAGACTCCTCAGAGGACTCAGACGGGTATTCGTACCTCTGAACACCGTGGCCGCTGACTGTTGGCTTTGTTTCTTCGTGCAAAGCGCGCATCTTTTCTTTTGTTGCGCTTCTGAGTTTCCTCGTGAATGTTTTGGTCCTTTTCAGCGGACGCGGGTCGTCTCGCTAGCTGGCCCAGTGGCGGTATATGTTCGTTCAGGGGCCGGCAGTTGGTTTTCTCGTTGCACCGCGGTTCGCGGCGCGCAACCAGTTATATGGAGTTGTAATGGAGGTGTCATATGTTTATATGTGCGTAGTTCTGTTGATAATCGGCAGCCTGGCGCGCTGGTTGAGGACTCGTTAGAGACGAGTCCTGGAGGGCGAGTGTAAGGATGGGCGCTTGGGCTGCCTTTCTGAGCGTGCCGTCGCGCCGATGGCCCGGCGCGCCGGCCCCCCTCCCGGTGCCTCATGCTACGCTCGTCCGTGCCTGTAGGCATGGGCTTGCGCAAGCTTGAAGAGTTTGCGTCAGCTCTTAGTTACGATTCTGTTGTCTCGCGCTTGCGTCAGCTCGTAGCTGATGCAAGCCCTTCCCTTCCTTGTGCTTTCCGTTGATCTTGTTACAACATTCCTGCCCGGTATTTTCTTTTCCCTTTCTTGTTCCTCAATGAGCGCAACCTCTGTACCATCCGGTCCCGCGGCGGTTCAACATCGCTATTGTACGTACGACTCATCGTGACTCACTTGGAGTCATCGTCTCGCGCCCCTGTCTCTATTGTCTCGAACTCTCTCGCGATCGTCCATAGTCATTGTCCCCATGTACCTATATAGTCTAGGTCCTTCTGAGGACGCTCCTCAGTTTGACCTCCTTTTCCAATCGAGGCCTCTCTCCCCACAGAACCCCCGTGTGTCGCTCGCCCTCTACCACAGTGCTCGACTTCGCCTCTTCGGCGTACGTCTACCCAGATCCCTCGACCCTCGACCGCGTGCGCTCGTCGTACGACCATAGGCGCCCGCGCTGGCCTCGGCGTAACATTAGGTCAAACTCATCTACTCGCCAACTTCCTTAAGTCCAGGCGAACACCGAACACACACAGTCACCCTGGAGTGCATCAGCGAAAGCAGACACGTCTACGACAAGGAAGACGTCGCTGACCGACACCTTCAAGAAGAACCCCGCGAGTGGAAAATCTGCAGCGAACAACCCTGCCCACACAGACTTAACTACTACCCAGAAGACGCAAACCGACACAAAGACTTTGAGAAACCCAACGAAACAAACCGACAGAAGATCCACAGGAAACGCGGGTACCCTGTAGCATCTGGAGCCAGCAACGAACCTCCACTAGCAGACCAAAGCGCAGACAGACCTCCCTCAGCATCGGACCTTCGCGACGAACAACGTTTCATCGGACTACGGGTTATCACCTGGTCGGACTCCTTAGGCTGGGTCTACACCACCGGCAAGGACGGAGTCGTACTAGATTGTGTCCAACGAGTACGAAGGAGCGCGTGGGACTCCGGAACACCTGAGAACCCCAGACGTGTACCAGAACCCCCGATCCCCACCTCAGCACCTCGCACTAGACCCTCATCTCGTCTCCCTACCCCAGTACCACGGCAGCCCACGCCAGGGCCTTCAAACACCAAGCCCACTCCACAACCGTCGGCACCAGGAACCCCAATCCACGCTCCCCAACCCATCCTTCCTGCAAGGACTCCGCCCCCACCTCCGTCACCAAGCCCACCACCTCCACCGACCCTCATCACCACCATGTCGAACACCCCCAAGGTCTCCGAACGGAAGATTCGTCCTCCGCCGGACTTCAACGGAAACCGCGAAGAGGCAGACAACTTCCTCAACTCCTGCAGAGTCTACCTGCGTCTCAACGCGCAGTCCTACTCGACGGATGAGGAAAAGATCATCTTCATCCTGTCGTACATGATAGGAGGATCGGCTGGACCATGGAAGGATGCTTTCACAACCAAGGCTTTCTCTATCAACCCGACGACATCCCAGGAATATGGTTTTGGCACGCTCACCGACTTCATCAAAGAGTTCAACAAGTCCTTCGAGCCATTGAACCCGGTCGACAACGCCATCGCTAAGATGAAAGCCCTGAAACAAACCGGCACGGCTGACGACTACGTTGCCGAGTTCCTTCCGCTAGCGGTCAGGTCAGGCATCGGGTCTGTGGCAGTCCTCTCGGACTACTTCCTCACTGGACTCAAGAAGGGACTAGTCAACAATATCATGACGGTTGAGAACCTCCCCACGACCATGGACGGCTACTACACCCTTGCCTCCCGTTTGGACCTCCAATGGCGCAAAGGACAGGAACTCACCAAAGGATCGTTGGAGAAGAAGTCGTCGGACTCGAAAGGGTCGACGACCTCCACCCAGGGCAAGTCTTCCAACGCCATTAGGCTGAGGAAACTCACGGACGAAGAACGAACCCGGTACAAGAAGGAGGGACGATGCTTCAGATGTCACGAACTCGGACATGGACAGTGGGACTGCCCCCAGAGGAACACCAACCCCGCAAGCCCCAATCAAGGGACGACGACTGCTCCCGCCTACCGCAAGATCAGAATTGCGGCCTCAGAACCCAACAACCCCGCTCCAGCGGAACCGGAGGCCCCAGTCTCGCGCGTGCGAGCCCTATTCCACACGTTCACCCCCGCGGAGAGAGAGGAGGTCGTAAACATCGCGGAGGCGGAGGGTTTTTGAAGCGGCCATCTGAATCGACGTCAGCATGGCCCCGTATCACGGTCTCTCCTGTAATACTAGCAAACGTCAGCAATCGATCTATGCGTATTCCAGTCACGATTGACCGAACCGTCGAAACCCCTGCCCTCATCGACTCTGGAGCTGGAGGAATGTTCATTGATGAACAGTTCGCTCGAGACAACAACATTGCCCTCACCCCACTCATTAACCACATACCGGTATACAACGTCGACGGCACCCAGAACAAGCAAGGAGTAATTACACACTACGCTTGGAGGGAACTGTCTGTCGCAGGCATAACCCGACGAACTCGACTGCTCGCAACCTCGCTAGGGAAAGAAGCCATAATCCTAGGGCTCCCCTGGCTTCGGCGAACCAACGCGAAAATCAACTGGCAAACCGGGAAGGTAGAATTTGAAGGATCCTCTGAAGCGGAGCCACCAAAACCGCGACCACGAGCAACGGTAGAAGATGAACCTGAACCTATCGACCAAACAATTTCTCATCTGGACCCTTCCCTTGACCATTGCCTGGAAGAAGTCAACGCCTGCGCCGCACAGCTCACCGAACCAGACACAAACGAGCATCACTGCCCTCCACCCTCTGAGGAACCGATCAACCTTGACCCAGATGACCTCCTCATTGCCTATGTGCGAGGAGAACCAGTCATCGGAATATTCTCCAACGAAGAGGAACCACTCACTAAAGAACACCTCGACAAAGGAGAAGGCAGCCCGCACATCGGAGGCGTAACGCATTGGAAACACTCAGCAGCCTTCTCCTACGCACAAGGCCGATGGATACGTGCAAAGGTCAACCCGGCAATGGAAATGGCACAAAGGCAACACGCCCAGGAAAGTCCTAAGACCACCGAGGAGCTTATCCCATCGGAGTACCAGGATTACAAGGACATCTTCGAAAAGAAGGCATCCGAACGATTCCCCATCTCCCGCGACTACGACCACGCCATCAATCTGAAACCAGACTTTGTTCCCCGAAACTGCAAGGTCTACCCGCTGTCGCCAAAGGAAACTGAGCTTATGAACGAGTTCATCGACGAAAACCTTCGCAAAGGATACATCCGCCCCTCGCAATCCCCCATGGCATCACCATTCTTCTTTACCGGAAAGAAGGACGGATCCCTATGACCATGCCAGGATTACCGCTACCTAAACGAAGGAACGATCAAGAACTCGTACCCCATCCCACTCGTCCAGAACCTCATGGATAAGCTCAAAGGCGCCACGATCTTCTCTAAACTGGACTTGCGCTCTGGATACAACAATGTTCGGATGAAAGATGGAGACCAGTGGAAAGCAGCCTTCAAATGCGAACGAGGACTCTTTGAACCAACGGTCATGTTTTTTGGACTCTGCAATTCGCCGGCCACCTTCCAAGCCCTCATGGACGACCTTTTTAGTGACATGATAGAGGAAGGATGGCTCGTCATCTACATGGACGACATGCTGCTATTCTCCAAAGACAGAAAGACGCACAAGGAACGAATGCGAAGGGTACTCCAACGGCTGCGAGAGAACGACCTCTACCTCAAACCGGAGAAGTGTCTCTTTGACGCAGAAGAAGTGGAATTCCTCGGACTCATCGTGAAACCCGACACCCTGGCCATGGACCCCGTAAAGCTCAAAGGAATAGAAGACTGGCCAGAACCATCCTCTGTCAAAGGGGTGCGGTCATTCCTAGGATTCGCCAATTTCTACCGGCGATTCATCCCCAACTATTCGGAACTCACACGGCCCCTGCACGAGCTCACCAAGAAGGATAAGCAATGGGAATGGACGTCGGTGGAACGGGACGCGTTCAACAGACTCAAAGCCAGATTCATCTCGTCACCAGTTCTCCTTATGCCAGACAAAAACAAACCATTCTCGATCGAATCGGATGCATCGAAATTCGCCACAGGTGCGATACTCCGACAGGCAGACTCTAACGGGGATATGCACCCATGCGCGTACCTCTCGAAGTCGTTCAACTCCGCCGAAAGGAACTACGAAATCTACGACAGAGAACTGTTAGGAATCGTACGAGCCCTCACGGAATGGCGACACTACCTGGAAGGAAGCCCCTACCCTGTAGAAGTTCTATCGGACCATAAGAACCTCACCTACTTCCGAACCGCACAGAAGCTCAACCGGCGACAAGCCCGATGGAGCCTCTTCCTCACCCAGTTTGAACTGCAGTTAAAGCACGTTCCCGGCACACGCATGGTTCAATCTGACACCCTATCCCGTCTACAACACCTGAATCTGGAGGACAACGACAACGAAGCAGTCGTATTACTCCCAGACAAATTGTTTGTAGCGGCAATGGACATCCCCCTGGCAGAAAGAATCAAGGACATCCACACGCAGGATCAAGTTGTACTCGACGCCCTTGCGGCTGCCAAGGATGGCACGCCACTACCAATGAAGTCGACCCTTGCAGACTGGAAGTTCGAAGATGGGTTAGTATTCTTCAGGGACCGGTGCTACGTTCCTCCCGACCAGGACCTTAAGAGGGAAATCGTGCGACGGTATCACGACCTTCGACCTATGGGACACCCAGGACAGTTCGGAACGTTGGAGCTGTTGAAAAGAGACTACTGGTGGCCCGGCATGGCAGTGTTCGTACGGAACTACGTCGCAGGCTGCGCAACTTGTCAACAAACCAAGATCAACACCCATCCAACCGTACCCCCACTCATGCCGATCCCCGCAAAGTCCAACGCCTACCCATTCGAAACCACCTCAGTCGACTTCATCACTGACCTACCCCCATCCAACGGTTTTGATGCACTCATGGTCATGGCAGACCACGACGCTACGAAGGGGGTAATTCTTGCTCCTTGCACGAAAACCATCGACGCGCTAGGGACAACACACCTCATCCACCAGAACCTGTACAAACGCTTCGGACTACCGACACGCATCATCTCCGACAGAGGCCCCCAATTCTCAGCCAAGGTCTTTCAGGAGCTCACTCGACTCACTGGCATCAAGTCATCCATGAGCACGGCGTACCACCCACAGACCGATGGCGGAACAGAGCGCATGAACCAGGAGATTGAGGCATACCTCCGAGCGTTCTGCGCAAACCACCCGGAAACATGGTCGGATTTCTTGCCAGATCTGGAGTTCATGCACAACCAGAGGCTCGCGCAGAACCGCAATGCCTCGCCCTTCTTCCTCATGATGGGCTACAACCCGAGGGCAATCCCATCAGTCACCCCCAAGACAGTCGTACCAGCAGTCGAAGTACGTCTCGACAACCTGGAGAAAGTCAGACAGGAAGCGATGGCAGCGCACGAGCTCGCACGACAGCACATGGCGCAACAGATCACTCGGGGATTCAAACCCTTCGAAAAGGGTCAGAAGGTCTGGCTAGAAGCAAAACACCTCCGCTTTCTCAAGGACAACAAAAAGCTGGCCATGAAAAGACAAGGCCCTCTCACGATCGTGGAAGTCCTTGGACCGCTTACGTACAAGCTGGACCTCCCTGCCCAATGGAAAATCCACCCCGTATTCCACGCCAGCCTTCTCACCCCGTACAAGGAGAACGACACGTACGGCCCGAACTATCTCCTCCCACCACCTGACCTTGTCGAAGGAGAAGAAGAATGGGAAGTAGAAGCAATCGTCGGACATCGGAAACGGTACGGAAAGATGCAATTCTTCGTCAAATGGAAAGATTACCCGACGAGCGAAAACTCCTGGGAACCAGAGACGAATTTGGAACATTCACAAGAGGCCCTAAAGGCATATAAGCGCACCCATCGTCTCTGAAACCCACAACCAGCGCACCCGCACTCGCACTCACACTCGCACTCGCACCCGCATTCGCATTCGCATTCGCACCCTCGCCACCGACATGTCTGGACACTTCCCCATCCGCACCCGCCAGCAGACCCGCGCCGTCGTCATCAACCTCGTCCAGCTCCCCCGCCGCCACTTCGACATCCTCCGCGACAGACTCATCGGCGAAGAGCACTACCTCGGTGACGTCCTCGACGTGGCACAGGATGCGAACATGGCCGTCCACTACTCCCGCGAGTCCTTAGGGGCTGTCCGCTCTGCGATGGACGCCCTCCGCACCGCTGAGCTGAACCTGGTCCATCAGCAGGACCGCCTCACCCTCTCCCTCGAAACCATCGTCGTCCACGTCCACGGCCATGTCCCCCACGTCCACGCTGGCACCTACCACAACCTCCTCGACCCACAACAGCTCGCGGCGGCCAGAGCCGCCATCCCTGCCAACGACGTCAACGTACATCCTCCCCCGGTCCCCGCTCCTTCAGTCCCTCTCCCGGTCCCTGCTCCTCCAGTCCCTCCTCAGGTCCCACATCTCTCGAACCCGCCTCCACGCATCGCCCAGATGGCCCGTCGCGGCCGTCATTTCACCGGTCGAAGGAGCAATACGAGCAGCACCTCCTCCCGCCAATCCCGACAGAGCCAATGATCCGCCCGCATCGCGTACCCGTCCACCAGCCAGGCGCCCCCTTCCACTGCGAGCACCAGTCAGGTGTCTCCCCCCGCCACAAGCCGTAGCTCAAGCCCCGGCTACGTGGGTCCTTACGAGGACTTCCTGGAGTTGCAGAAGGACAAGTACAGCGTGGACTCCGATGGTGAAATTCGCATCTATGACAAGTGGAGCGGCAAGGAGGTGGAGGATCCCACGGCAGGCGAAGGCTCGCCCGATGACACCGAAGTCTGAGACGCTACAGGGTAGCGTCGGAATAGAACGGGGGTAATGTTACAACATTCCTGCCCGGTATTTTCTTTTCCCTTTCCCGTTTCTCAATGAGCGTAACCTCTGTACCATTCACTCCCGCGGCGGTTTAACACCGCCATTGTATGTACGACTCATCGCGACTTATTCTGAGTCATCGTCTCGCGCCCCCGTCTCTATTGTTCTTCCTTTCTTGCGCAGCCCATACCTATTGTCTCGCATGTACTTATATAGTCTGGGTCCTCCTGAGGACGTTCCTCAGTTTGACCTCCTTTTCCAATCGAGGCCTCTCTCCCCACAGAACCCCCGTGTGTCGCTCGCCCTCTACCACAGTGCTCGACTTCGCCTCTTCGGCGTACGTCTACCCAGATCCCTCGACCCTCGACCGCGTGCGCTCGTCGTACGACCATAGGCGCCCGCGCTGGCCTCGGCGTAACAGATCTCTCTCTCTCATTGGCTATGTAGGTACTGTACAGTTGGTCTCGGTGGCTTGATCTCGTAGTATATATACAGCCCATGTATCGTACCTACACAGCAGCGCTCGAGATACGACAGTCTTACCCACTCACGTGTCTCTGAGCCTCCCTCGTTGGGCTCCCTTCTCGCTTGACATCCCGCGCGCTCCCCTCTCAAAGTCGTGGATCGCGCGTCAGGCGCTCGAGAGCCTTACAAGTAGCCGTCCATGGTCGTGGGGAGTTTCTCAACCGTCATAATGTTGTTGACCAGTCCTTTCTTGAGTCCGGTAAGGAAGTAGTTCGAGAGGACTGCTACGGACCCGATGCCCGATCTGACCGCTAGCGGAAGGAACTCGGCGACGTAGTCGTCGGCCGTGCCAGTTTGTTTCAGGGCTTTCATCTTAGCAATGGCGTTGTCAACCGGGTTCAATGGCTCAAAGGATTTGTTAAACTCCTTGATGAAGTCGGTAAGCGTGCCACAACCATATTCCAGGGATGTCGTCGGCTTGATAGAGAACACCTTGGTTGTAAATGCATCCTTCCATGGTCCAGCCGATCCTCCAATCATGTACGACAGGATGAAGATGATCTTCTCTTCGTTCGTCGAGTAGGATTGCGCGTTGAGGCGCAGGTACACTCTGCACGAGTTGAGAAAGTTGTCTGCCTCTTCGCGTGTTCTGTTGAAGTCTGGCAGAGGACGGATTTTCCATTCGGAGACCTTGGGGGTGTTCGACATGGTGGTGACAAGGGTTGGGGGAGGACTTAGTGAAGATGGTGGGCTTGGTGGGGGAGGCGGAGATGGGGTCCTTGCAGGGAGAATAGGTTGGGGAGTGTGGATTGGGGTTTCTGATGCTGATGGTTGTAGAGTGGGCTTAGTATTTGGAGGCCCTGGTGTAGGCTGTTGTAGCACCGGGGTAGGGATACAGGACGAGGGTCTGGTGCAAGGTGCTGAGGTAGGGACCAGTGGTTCTGGTACACGTCTGGGGTTCTCAGGTGTTCTGGAGTCTCATGCGCTCCTTCGTACTCGTTGGACACGATCTAGTACAACTCCGTCCTTGCCTGTGGTGTAGATCCAGCCTAGGGTGTCCGACCAGGTGATAATCCGTAGTCCGATGAAACATTGTTCATTGTAAAGGTCTGATGCTGAGGGGGGTCTGTCCGCGCTTTGGTCTGTTAGTGGGGGTACGTTGCTGGCTCCTGATGCTGTGGGGTATCCGACTTTCTTGTAGATCCTTTGTCAGTTTGCTTCGCTGGGTTTCTCGAAGTCTTTGTGTTGATTTGCATCTTCTGGGTCGTAGCTAGATCTGTGTGGGCAGGGTTGTTCGCTGCAGGCTTTCCACTCGCGGGGTTCCTCTTGAAGGTATCGGTCAAGGACGTCTTCCTTGTCGTGGACGTGTCTGCTCTCGCTGGTGCACTCTAGGGTGGCTATGTGTGTTCAGTGTTCGCCTGGACTTAAGGAAGTCGGCGAGTAGATGAGTTTGACCTAATGTTATGCCGAGGCCAGCGCGGGCGCCTATGGGACGTACGTCGTGCGCACGCAGTCGAGGGTCGAGGGGTCTGGGTGGACGTATGCCGAAGAGGCGAAGTCGAGCACTGTGGTAGAGGATGAGTGACACGCGGGAGTTCTGTGAGGAGAGAGGCCTCGATTGGAAAAGGAGGTCAAACTGAGGAACGTCCTCAGGAGGACCCAGACTATATAAGTACATGCGAGACAATAGGTATGGGCTGCGCAAGAAAGGAAGAACAATAGAGACGGGGGCGCGAGACGATGACTCAGAATGAGTCGCGATGAGTCATACATACAATGGCGGTGTTAAACCGCCGCGGGAGTGAATGGTACAGAGGTTACGCTCATTGAGAAACGGGAAAGGGAAAAGAAAATATCGGGCAGGAATGTTGTAACAGTCCCTAGTCATTGTCCTCATGTACTTATATAGTCTAGGTCTTTCTGAGGACACTCCTCAGTTTGACCTCCTTTTCCAATCAAGGCCTCTCTCCCCACAGAACCCCCATGTGTCGCTCGTCCTCTACTACAGTACTCGACTTCACCTCTTCGGCGTACATTTACCCAGACCCCTCAACCCTTGACCGCGTGCGAACGACGTACATCCCATAAGCGCCCGCGCTGGCCTCGGCATAACAGTGTGCTTTGGTGTTTGGTCACAACAGGCTATAGTTGGCCATTAATTGGTCGTACGAGCAGCCAATGATGGTCGCACGCCGTCAATCAGTCCCTTGGAAATGGCAGCATGTGATCACTCAGCCCCTCTGGTATGGTCGTGCATGAGCATATGCTCACTTGCGTACGGCCGCGAGCGATCATGCACCCACTGTAGAATGAGAGTGCATGGTCACACGTGCCCCATGCGACGACAATACACTATCATACTGGCAGCGCAGTATGGCCGCCACACGGTCATTGTGCCTGTGAAGTTCTCTAATACATTGTATTGCTATATGAGAATCAGTAGAAGACCAAAGGCCAGCCACCATTCAACATTTATACATATGAAGTATTATAACGGCCTGCTCTATGTTACAACAAGTTACAAACCATTGCCAAACGTGAACCCAATTTGCTGATGACTGTGCTGCAGTCATGCATGCAATGCCACAATGCTGCCACAGACTCAAACAACTTATAGCTAGTTGCAGAATGATACGAAATCCGCATTTTTCTCGCGAGCTCTCGGCGCTTGATTTCTAAGCCGGATGGACCGGTCCCAGAGTTGCCGCCTGCGCGCTCCTTCATGCGCGCAGGCGCTTCTTCAAACTCGTACGAAACTACTTGCTAGTTTGGTGCGGTCGTTACGTGGAGGGAGCGGAACCGGAACGCAATGTCAGGCCCCGCTAAACTTGAAACAAGTCTTTTGTGCCTAGTAGAACCAAGGATCGAGCACTTGCTGCAGTGTTGCCCTACCACAATCAGAGGCCCATCATGGTTGAGCCAGAGTCGGACTTGGAGTAGCTGTGGCTCCTTGCCGACTTCTCCCAGTGCTTCCTCTCTGAATAATTCGCCTGAATGGTAAAAAGGCACAGTTAAAATGTGTCTAATTGATCTAGATCATACTGGCAAGAGGTCGCAAGTTACTACTGGCTAGTACCTGTAACTGATGATGGTAATGACTACTATTCAGCAAAATGAGGTGTTGTGTAGGTTATAAAAAACGCCGCTATGCAAACATTGTGTATCTGTATCCAAACTTCTTGATAGCCCTTCACCAGCCACTAACATATTCATTCATGTCCGCCTTGCCCTTGAATCTCTCTTGAGCAGTGAGCACCCTAGTAATATACTTAGTATGCAGGGGCATGCACTATGTGATCCTCAATGCTTATCCTCGGGATAGCATGCTGGTACTTATCCTGCTTCTTCCTAGCTGATTTATCATTTTAGACGGCTGAATCTACACGACTTTCAATGTCTTCGTGGACATGGGAGGCAAGAAGCGCCTACGCGCGGCGGAAGGCGCGCAGGCGGCAACTCCGGGACCGGTCTATCCGGCTTAGAAATCGAGCGCCGAGGGCTCGCGAGAAAAACGCGGATTCCGTATCATTCTGCAACTAGCTGTAAGGCATGCCCACGGCACACCCATCCATCCTCCAACAGTTGCAGAAGCCTACCTACATATCACTTCATGTTCATGGGGCATGCATTGGACGTGATACATAGGTACATGGTCAATAGAGCTCTCTTCCATCACATGAATATCCGAGACGAGAACTAATGGATGCAAGTAGCGCAAACGAGATCAGACTGGATGTGGTGGTACAAAGTCAACCAGAAAGAGCATAAGAAAAACGGTAAGCGTGAAGGGAGAAGGAAAGGAGAGGTCGGATTAGAGGGACATTGTCTATCGAATGGAAGTAGATGGTCCTGGAGACGGAATGGACACCTGCGCATGCCTAGCCTGCTCCTGACGCTGGAAGAGGAGCTCTGCCCAGAGGGGATTAGGCGGAATGCGACCGATCATAGCGGAGAGGATCTTCAACCTGGGACGTGAATGTCGTCAGCATACAATGCGCCCTGCGCATTCAAGGGAAAGTTGCCCACCAGTCGTCCTTTTCCTGATCTGTGTCCGCGTAGAACTTGATCGTCTCATGGCCGAACTCGAGCCTGAACGAGCGCTCTACGCTGCCAACGCCGTACGGATCGTCGTCGTCGTAACCATTCAATGCGGGGGAGACTGGACTTCGAAGCGGGGAGCTCTCGTCCTCGACCTTGGTCGCCTTGCGAAGGTCAATGCTTGCGATAGCTCGGCGCGTCACGTCGTTGTACGCAACGAGGCTACTGCCGATGATCCGCAGATGTCGTCGCCTCCACGTCTGCATGGAGCGTCAGCGTCGGTGGCGGGTGCACACACCTAACACGCTACTCACCGTACAGTCACCGCCGATCTGGGTTAAGGTGCCCTGCATATAGCAAGCCTTATGCCAACGCGTGTGCGTTAGCCCACGATGACATTCCTCCAGACTCTGCGGGAGTTGGTCCGGCGGGATGCCGGGTAGAGGCGGCAGCCTAAACACCTGCAGGACGATCTCACCGATCGTCAGCTGGGTGGGCTTCGCTCCCGGGAGCTCATTCTTCTGCGTGACGAGCGGAAACGCCGTCTCCACCAACCGCGTGTCGCAATGAGGTGCGATCTTGCTGAACTCCACGAGCGTACGCCCGAGGGAGCCATCCGGTCGAATGTATCGGGCTAGGTTCTCCGGCATCTTGAAGTTCACCGGAGGCGTAGGAGTGGGCGCCGGAGCGGGTGCCGGAGCAGGCGAGGCTGCACGCTGCAACGTCTTCGACTTTTTCGGTGACCCAAGACCGAGGAAGCTCCTCATGCCGCCACTCTTGCTGTGGTTCCCCTTGGACGCGGGCGGCGGCAGCGGTTGCGGAGGTGGACGTGGGGCCGGCGGAGGCTGGCAAGCCTTCACTTGCGCAGCTATATGCGGATCCTTCTTGACTTTGATCGTCAGCGTGAACTCGAGCTTGCTATGCTCAATCCTAGAGAATTCTGGATATGAGCAAGGCACGCAATCTCGTATGGAGCTTGACGCACAGCTCGAACTCCTGATCAACCGTGCAGTCAGGGGCAAGTAACGCTTCCGGCGTCGTTACGAAGTGAATGCCGTTGTTCAGCGTCACCGTGAACTTGGTTGGCTGTTCAGGAATCGGTAATTGGAGACCCCGCAAGCCGACAACTAGATGGGCTGACAGTCAACGGCGCAGTCCGCGGAACGTGCCCAAGTAACGCACCACGAACGAACACCTTGCCGTGAGCCTTGCCGGCTTTTTGCTGCTCACGAAGCTCTCGAAGTTGCTTCGCGTACTCGTTCTGAAGCAAGAGTAGCCATCAGCACACGCACGCCGACGAGTGGTGCGCCACTTACCATGTCGGACGGTCGGCGAATAGATCTCCAGGCCTTCTCGCCGCTGTCGTCGCTCGTACTAGGCGTCAAACGATCCCCATCCGCGGAAGCGTATATGGTCTCTGTGCGCTCTCGCACGTGGTACTTCTGCTCGTAATGACACCCTCAGCAGTGATGCGCGCAAGCGAAGCGAAGCACTCACGCTGTGCTTGACGTTCTCCCGCTTCTTGAGTTCGCGGCTGATCGTTTCGGCCAGGGGCGCATCCTTGCGACGCAACATCGTAATGTCCAAGAGATTGTCGTCCTGAGCACTCTGCGCGCGACCATGCGCCTTCGCCGACGGGGCGGGGCCAGCGTTAGCGTCCCCAGTGCTCATGCTACGCCGGCGAGTAGGACGTCCGGCCGAGCGCACGCCAAGCACGCCCATCTCGTTGTCAAAGCCTTCCTCCTCCATTCCACGGATCTCGCGCCTCTTAGCCTTGATGAGTTCTTCCCGAGCACGGATAGCATCCTTAGCAGGAGGAGGCGGCGGAGGTGGCGACGGGCTGGCCGACGGGGCAGCTAGACTGGGGACCGCGATGTTCGACATGGACGGCTCCATGTCAATGTCGAAGCCCAAACCCTCCTTGTCCTTGACGACATCCGGCAGGGAGAATGTCTGCGCTTGCACGCCCTCCGTGACCGCCTCGACGCGCAGACTAGCGTACGACTGGCCCTCAGAAAGCATCGAGGTGTCCGCGGGCACGCCGACGCCCGCGCCGGCCATGTCCTCCATGAGCTTGTCAAGAGCTGACACGTCACCGAGGTGCATGTTGCTGTGCCTCACACGCGACGGTAAGCCGGCGCTGACGCTCATCCCTTCCTCCCCGAGCCCGAACCCGTGCTCGAAGTCGAGCTCGAGTCCCTCAAAGGCGCGCTTGGCATCCATCTCCATCGCAGCCCCATCGACTGTCACCGCACGCTCGAGAGGCGTGGGACGCGGAGGGTCGATGGGCTGCGGCTCGGGGTTGATGGACAGCACACCGTCATGCGTCGGGTTTTGTCCGCGGGCCATGCTAGGGAGGCTCGAGGCCGGTGGCTCTCGTTCGGCGTCGGGCTCGGTCTCGCATGAAACGTCAGGGTCCTCAGCCGTGGTCTCCACTCGATCCAGCTCATGTACTTCCGCCGATGGCGGTGACGGCGCCGCGATGGGTGCAGGGCTCCCGGAAGCGGAACGACTGGCTGCGAGAGCCTCCTCGCTCTTGCGTCGGAGTAATCGCTCCTGGATGACCTCGCGGGTGATGGGAGAATGCGGGCTCGCTCGTCGATTGGTGAAACTTCCCAAGCTTGACGTACTCGCCGGCTTGAACAGCTGCCGTTGGAAGGGCGAACCGGATCCGGAGCGAGGGGAGTGGAACCTAGACGGTGTAAGCGACGGTGTCGAACGCGCCTCGAAAGAACGATCGAGCGGCGTCCCCGAGCTTGACCGCGACGGATTCCGGGGGGACGAGTTCGCAAGAGGAGCGAATGACGCGCCTGTAAGTACGTCACCGTCGAATTCGGCATCCGCGAGGAGGGAGTGATTATCCAAATTGGACAGCGAAACTTCGGAATGGCCAATGGAAAGATTGGCGGGATCTAAAGAGTCGTTGGAACCTATGGAACCCACGGATCGGAACGATTCCTCGAATGGAGGTTCTTCGTCCTTAAGTTGAGTCAGTGAGGGCGGATCTACAACAGGCTCTGGGCGGAATGAGATCGGAATTTTGGCGGACGATAAGAGCGAAGACTTACGGTGTGGACTTTCAGACGGACCTTCAGGAGTGGCATCGCGCTGGGGTCGGGCAGGCGATGGGGACGGGGGCAAAAGCTCGACATCCTCCTCCTCTTCCGCGTTGGGGGGCGTGTGCGGCCGGGCGGCCTCGAGCATAGATTCGACCATGCCGGTAAGACTATCCTCGCCGACCTGGAAACTACCCTCGGGATCCTCGTCCATCGCCTCATCTCCACCGTCCGCGTCAGGGTAAGTATAGCCGTACCCATAACCCGTGTCGTCATAGGAAACGTCCTCAAGATAGTCATCGTTGTCCGAAAGCTCCACAACTTCGCAGTTATCGTCGAAGGTAACTGTCTTCTGCTTCTGGTGGCGCCCACCGACGCCGCGAGGGCCGTGCATCTTGCGGGGGTTGGAGAGGACGCCGCGGATGGGGGATGAGACGGGTATCGCAGACTGGGTGGCTACTGACCTGGGCCGGAGCTTGGGGGGCGGAGGAGGAGCTGAATCGGAGGAGGATGAGGAACCGAGGTCGGTGGAACGGCGGAAAGGGCTCTTGGTGACAGGTTCCTTTTGTAGGAGGCCCTGAAAGCTCTTGGACTGGCGGCGCTTGAAGCCGAGGGGCTTATCGTTCTCTGCCTGAGCGTGCATCGAGTCCGGCCGTGGGCGTTTCTCGCCGCTGACACGTCGGGGGGACGCGGAGGCGAGGGCCTGGGGAATGAACGTGCGGAAGGGGGACTTGGTGACCAGATGGTTTTCGCGGACATGCTTGAAGCTGTTGCTGGACCTGCGCGCGACGAGGCCCTGGGGCAGCGCGGACGGCTGGCGAGGAGAGAGACCCTGGCGGGGCTGGGGGGACGCGTGCTTTGTGATGCGGAGGGGGGTCGTCGGACGGGCGGGCTCCGGCTCCGGGGTGTTGGACTGAGGACGTTCACGGAACGGGCGAGACGCGCTCATTGCGAAGGACGATGACGAGGGGTGGCCGGGGGCGAGTGTCGGGGAGCGGACGCGCGAGGGCGGGGCGCACGAGGCGGGCGGGGCGGGGCGTGGCGGGCGCGCGGAGTCGTTGGACTCGGATGAATGGTCGTCGGCGGGCAAGCGGGAGAGGAGAGCGTGGGAAAGGCGCGGGCCTGGGTCGCTGCCGCTTTCAACGCCGAGTTCAACAACGCGTGCACGTGACCGCGTCGTCCCTTATCGCCCGCGTCGCGCGTCGCAGCGCCCTACGCGTCTCGACCGTCTCTCGCCGTAACAGTCCTCCTTCTCCGCCCCACGGTCTGCACCATGCCCTCTCAAAACACGTTCCGCAGCTCCGAGGAGCTAGTCGACTCCGACCTCGCTCGCCGCAGCTATGGTCCGCCCCTCTCTGCTTTTCTTGCAAGTTCCTCGCTGACGAGTCCGCGACAGACAGTGCCTCTGACAGCGTCTCCTCGGGGCCGCATTCAGAAGACTGCCCTCCTTTCTCTGTGCTCGTGCACGCTATCCGCGACATTCTCGAGCCTACCCTTCTTCCCGAGCACATCCCCGATCTCCTCCGCCTCCTCCCCCACATCGAGGTCCTGCGCAATCGCCTCGCCTCTATAGTCCCACCAATCCTCTCAAATGAACATCCTTTGTGCTCGCTCTTATCCGCCCGCGATCGTGCGAAGCTCATCAGTATCTCTAATCCCAAAAACCTCCAGATCCACCGCGGTTTCTACCGCCGCGCCATCGACGCCTACTCTCTCTTGGTTTGTCCCTTCTCTCTCCATTGTGGACTCCCCTCATCTCGCCGTCGCCCTCTTTCCTTTCTCTTAGCACATCCACCACATTTGGAGGAAGGATGATTCTGAACAGCACCGCCTCCTTCACTACCTTGTCGCCTACTTTCCTACCGTCTTCTCCGGCACGAATGACTGCCTTGATCGGTATCGCGAATCCCTTGACACCCATCCATGGCACCACGGGCTCTCAGATAAGGAACTCGCAGAAAACAGAGCGGTCGGTGAGAAAGCCGTCGAGTTTATTACGAGTGCGACCCGATATCTTGAAGACCCTGTTGCATACTGTAATGACCAAGGGTACGTGCTATCCCTCCCTATTCGAATTCCCAGCTGTGGGACCTGTCTTATTACAGTGTCGATGTCGACACCTCCTTCGACGACCTCTTCCTGCCGCCTGACCCAGAGCAACTACAAATCCTCGTCGGGCGCTATCTCACGAGGATCCAGGAAGCAGTGGATATCTTGGATGGGCTGGTACGTCGTTGATCGAGGCTTCCCCGTTCATGTCTGTATGAGATGGTGTATTTTGTATCATTATTTCTCGGTACACACGGCCTTCCATATGTAGCGCAATGCACATGCGTTTTCACGACATCCGGTGCCTACGTGAAGAGTCGACCAGTAAAGAAATATACCAGAGGTTGTACAATGCTATCGTGCAGCGGTCCGGGGAGCGGCATTGCCGACTTGACTCAGACCAGACATATGCTGCGCCTTCTCTTCGCTGCTCGCCCACACCCTCCCATCCTTGCCAAAGTCCGCCTCGACGCCCACCGTCCATTTCTTGACCCTCCCTTTGTCCGCAGCGCTGATTTGCATCGTCTCATTCTCCTCAAACCACGGCGAGAACGTCAGGCGCACCCTCGCGTCCCTTCTTCTGGATCCAAACGTTCTAGCCCCGTCCTTCCAACTCTCCACAGCGAGCGGCTTGCGGCTTATCGGAGACTGCGCGGCGAAAGGCTCGAACACCAGCTCGCGCAGCTGTCGCGTGACGTCGCCCTTGCCCTCCTCCACATCCCACTTCAACCCATGCACCGGCTCGTCGTAACCGCGGATGACCGCCTCTGCCCACACCACCCTCCTCCCGGTCGGCGTCTGGGTGATGCCTATGCCAAGGACGAATTCGGCGCCGCCAGGGCCGCGAAAGCGGATAGCACCGCTCTGGTGGCCATTATTTGCCCCTCCAAGGGTCAGTTCGAGCGAACCCTCCGACAAACTCCTTCTCGACCAAGCTCTCTGGGGCGTCCAGCCTTCAACGCCGTCAGGATGCTGCTTCGGCCAACCGCGGACGTGGAAGCCCTTCATAAGGAGTTGCCTGAGCATGTAGCCCGGAAGAATGAGCGAGAACGCGACGTTCGCCTCGGACGCCGACTGTGCCGACCGGCCGCTTGAAATGCTGGGCGTCGCATGTAGTCGTAGATGTTTGCCTTCGACGCCCTGGTCGGTGCTCCGCTTCGGATGAGGGTTATACGAGTGAATATACATGCGCGTAACACGAAGGTCCTGCCAGATGTTGGAGAGCGGCCGTGACAAGTTGGCGTCTGCTGCCTTCGAGGGCGGTTCAGGCGATAATGCTGTCGTCGCGGGCGGGATGAGCACCCTGCGGAAGTACGGGTGAGGGGAAAGGTTGGGTATAGAGTACTTGTGCATGCCGACGTAGAACTGCTTCGGACTGTCGTTTCGTTCACGAAGGATAAGCGCAATAGTATTCTCCTCTTCGTCCTCGCACGCCAGAAGCGCTAGGCACACGCCCAGAGTCGTATGCCGGAGATCATACATGGGGAGATGAATAAGTACACCGGCGTTTGTGTGGTGGTACTCGGGCTCATCGAGCTCCTGGCCGACTCGGCGAGAGAATTCCTGCGGAGAAAGCCTCTGGATCTTTGCGCTATTCGCAAACTCCGAGGGAGACGATGCGAGGAGGGTTCGGAATTCTTGACCCCAGTGTGGGCCATCAAAGATTTCATTCGAATTGCCGTAGAGTTCGGCGGGCGTGAGGCTGACCCCGCCCCACGCAAAGATGGAATGATCGGGCGACTGCTGGATGATCTCGAGCTGAAGGCGTATGAATGCTCGATCGCCCTCGCCGTATATGGAGGGCATATTGACATTAAAGAGCCCCAAGAGGGCGTACGCGCGGTCCTCTAGGCGCTTCGTTTCACGGCGGGCGGCCCAGGACATACGCTGAGCCACGGGGACGTCGCCGAGAAAAGTCTTATGAACAAGGACGTCGTGGGGAATGCAAGTGATCTCCTCGAGGAGAGGTGCGAGAGAGAGCTTTGTACCAAGCTTTGACCAAGTAGAGGAGAGAAAGATGACGAGTTTGGGGGCAATAAGTTCCTGAAGTGTCCAGCCACGGGTGAACCAACGGCTCTTACGGAAAGCGGAGTCGGGATGGGCAGGATCCTCAGAGGGCTTAGCATCGGCGATAAATGCGAAGCAGACGGCAGCAGCGGAGTACCAGGCGTACATGGAATTGATGGCTTCGGAAAGCTCTGAGGAGGAACGCTTGTCGATACAGCAGGTGTCGTCCCATGCCCAGGTATAACCCGCTTGGTGAGCGGCGGCGCAGAATCCGCGGACCTTTTCCCAGCCGGGGAGCTTTTGGGCCTTCTTGAGGTTTTGCATATCCACGTAGCTAAGCTCGGGCTCGACCCATGTGTGAGAGAGAATGGCGTAAGGAGGGCGCTTTGTGTCATCCAGATACTCGCAGATCTCATAAGTGGAGGTATTGATGAGGCGCATGCGGACCAGAGGAGAGTTCCCTTGAGCTCGGTTAGTGAAATGCTACGGAAAGGCGATGATGGTCGGGTAAGGAGGCAAGGGAGTGCGAGGAGATGCTGTAAAGCTTGCTGCCAGTGCCGCACTGAGATCGCTCAAGTTAGCAGATGATCAGGCATCAGAACTTTGAAAAAGCACATCGTTGAACGGATTGGGGAATTGGAGGGTTGGAGTACGAGCGACGAGTCATCAACAGGATCCGGATAGTAGTGGATGGACAGCCGATGCCGGGTCCTAACGGGTATCGCACAACGAGTCGGACACCGTGCTGTAGTACGTAGTTTCCTCCAAAGTGGCTGAGGCCCTGCGGAGATTGAGAAGTTCGAGCAGACACCACGAATACACCAACACTGCACCATGCCAAAACGAGAAACACTTCGTAAGGCGGAATGGCCGAGCGGTCTAAGGCGCTAGAATCAGGTTTAACCATATCTAGTCCGAAAGGGCGTGGGTTCGAATCCCACTTCCGTCATGTATTTTGCCTCCATCAGCTGACGCCATCGTTAGACCGTACCGCAGCGCGCTCGCCGCGGATGGGTTGAATTGGTTGCATCTGATCCTCCTGACTCCTCGTCCTCCCCACGGCACCGTCTGGCCAGACCACAGCAGGCCGTCATCCTCTCTTCTTTTTCTGTCCGCGTCGTCCGACCTGTCTCTTTTCGTCTTCCCGCCTCCGTCGATGTCTCGCTCGTATGGGTGTCCACGGCCTCACCACCTACCTCCGCGAATCCAAGTCCGCCCTCTCCCGTACCGTTCTCCTCTCTCCTCTTCCCCACTCTCCGCTAGTTCCTCTCGTGGTTGATGCCTGGTCGTAAGTTCTATGTGTTGCTTTTTCTGACCCAGTAACTTACTTCTCTTGCTCCTCTGTAGCTTCATTTTCGAGATCATTTATTGCGCCGACCTTCCATGGGTCTATGGTGGGGAATACCCTCGTTTCGTTCAGCTCGTAGAGCTCGTCGTCCGCGCCTGGATCGCCGTGGGTCTTGACCTCCACTTCGTCTTTGACGGTGCGTTCCCGTCGAACCCCTCGTTTGCCCCTCTCTGGTCTCACTTAAGCACCCCGCCTAGGTCCCTACCCCGCTCTCAAATTCCCTACCCTCGTCTCCCGCATCACACAGAACAACATCCAAGCCGGGCTCCTCTTTTTTCGGACCTCCTCTGTCGCTCGTTCGACCGCCCGCTTTCTCCATGAGACCGCCATGCTGCCGCCTCTAACCTACTCCGTCTGCGTCGAAACGCTTCTTCGTCTCGCCTCAACCCACGGCCAACAGAGACTGCACGTACACTTCGCGGAGGAAGAAGGAGATCCGTACGCCGTTGCGCTTGCAGGTCGCCTAGGAGCATACGTCGCAGGAAAGGACTCAGATTTTGTCGTCCTCAATGCCGACGGGTACAAGGGGTACGTCCCCCTCGACGAGATGGTCTGGACCGCCGCCGCCGCCGGATCACAGGGAGACTTCGACGCCGCCAGCAGCGTTTACTCGGCGTCAGTGGCAGGTGAGACGGAGGATGGTGAAGACGAAGATGGTTTCCAGACGGTGAAGAAGGGCAAAGGTCGTAAGCGGCAAAAGGCGTACGCGCAGGGCCAACCCGTCATAACGGGCACGGGTATCCTTCCTCCACAAGATGTCGACGGCCCTCAACTGTCCCTCTCGTTCTCCGTATACGCCCCGTCCACGCTCGCCGCGCACCTCGGGATCCCCGTCTCCCTCCTTCCCCTTCTCGGCGCCTTCCTCGGGAACGACTTCACCGGCGCGCCCGCCTCAGACGAGAGCGGGCCCCCACCCACGACGACAGCCGAGCTGCGCTCCCGCGGGCGCGCGCACAACCTCCAACGGCTTTTCTTCGACCGGCAGCTGACACTCGCGCAACGTACCACACGTGTTGCAAGCACCCTCAGCGGCATCCTCGCGTCTGCCTTTGGCAGTGCGAGCGCGGCGCAGAAGAAGCGGCGACGGCCCATCGGGAGCGTGATGGAGCTCATCGACGCGGCGGTCACGGCGCTGCTCGTTCGCCCGCCCGACATGTTCGCGACGGGCGAACGGGAGGTCGTCGTCGAACGGATCGCGGAGGCGACGCTGCAGTACGCCATTCCCAAACTCGAAGAAGACAGCGCGGACGAAAATGAGGGCGGTCTACGGTGGGCCTCGGACGTTTGCCCTCTTCACGCACCCGAGAGTTGTCCCCTTCTCGGGAACCTCTCACGGAAAGTGAACGCACGCGTGGCGGAGCTCGATGCTCTTCTAGAGGAGGGTGATACTACTCCGACTGACCTTGCGGAGGGCGATCTGCTTTCGGACATCCGGACACGGTACGTTGCCGCTTATCGAAACGGGATGCTCGATCCCCACGTCCTCGACTGTGTCCATACGGGGACGACATGGCCGCGGTTGTTCCTCGAGGACCCGGATAAGGAGAGCGTTCAGCGGAGCGTAGGACGTCCGGTGAGGATGTGGACGTATGCGGTGCTAGATGCAGGCGTTGGGCTCCCCGAACCGGCGGCGCCCGAAGAGGAGGTCGAGGAAGAAGATGAGGACGAGTTGATCGATGTCGTGGAGGACGACAGCGACGACGAAGATGAAAGCGAGGATGACGACCCACTCGCGCGTCTACGAGGCGCGCTGAAAGATCTAGACAGCCCGGAAGATCTCCATCTGACTGCCAATGGCTTCAATCATGGCTCAGAGCAACCCGATCCTGCCTCAACATCTGCGAACGCACGTTCAAAGACGGTGACAGAATACGTCCGCCGCGGGACCCGTCTCGTGCCGGAAGAGGTGTCTCTCCAGCCGTTTTCCAAGTTGTTAGCAGACATCTCGCTGGAGAGCGTTGAAGACCCACAGACGAAGAGGCCGCTGCCGCCGCAGGTTTGGCCCGACGCGTTGCGGCGCACGCTGCTCCTGCGCGCGCTCGGCTCCGACACCCCACGCGTGGCAAGTGTACCTGACGAGACGCTCATAGGCGTGCTCGCGGTGCGGTGGGTCGTGCGACGGATGGACGAACGGGCGCGCGAGAGTGGTGGGACCAAGGAGCGGATGATGGAGCGGTGGACGCAGGCAGAGGCCCGGGCCCTCTTGTCTTGCCTTGTCCCTCCCCAGGACGAAGACTCGCCTGCGACAGCAGAGGAGGGCACGAAGGAGCCGGTGGCGGAACGGCACGTGCAGTTGGTCGCGCAGACCTGTACGGCGCTGGACGCGATCGAGCAGCTCACACAGGCGCTGCTCCTCGCGGCGACGGTGCGGAGTCCTGCACGGCGTTTCTCCGGCGCCCGGTGCCACGGCGTGCTCAGTGGGCGGATCGTGCTCACGCCGGGAGCGGTGGAAGAAGATGTGTGGGCGGCATGCGTGGAAGGGCTGGAGGAAGCGTTCGCACTGCCGCCGCAACGACGGGCAAAGGAGAAGAAGGCGAAGGCAGTCACGGAAGCAGTGAGCACAGGCGGGCGTGGAGGAGGCAAGGCCGCGAAAGGTCAGAAGGGAGGCGCGGCGCGAGGAGGAATGTTCGGGCTGTTAGCGGATGCAGAGGTGTGAAGTTGTATCTAATAATCCACGACGTCTGTATGGGCCCTTGACGTGGACGATGTACAGTAGATTGTGTTGGTAGCCAGAGACGAATATTTGTAGCCTTGTCTTTACACGACCTTGCTCACACGTGCAGATCAGCGTGGGTCAGCCGTGCGCTGCCGCTGCAGGACTGGCTGTAGGCCGTGCGTCGCGGAGAACGATTTCGTCATCGGTCCTCAACGGGCGCTTCACGTGCTGGACTGCTGCTGGACTCGACCGCCACCGTCGACGTCTCTGCTTGTTTTCGTTCAGCTCGAACCCTCTTTCGTTTGCTATTTCTACGCTTGTGGCGCAATAACCTGCTTATCCTGTGACTACGCGACCCTCCGTGCTCTCAACCACTGAGTCTCAGGTCCGGACGCTCAGAACGCGCCCTCACTGCTACATCCCGCCCCTGCCATCGTCTCTTTGCAGACAAACCTCGGAAATTTCAAGCTTCGGCCTGACCCTCACCCCAAGATGCAGAAAATTACCTCTCTTTTCCGCCCTGCTGTTGCGGCCTGCAGGCCATTTTTCCGCACTTCAGCACCCCGCCTCCTGCATACAATGCACCCAAGGCCTCATCCCTTACCAGCCGCGGCCCGGAGAAAAGTATTCGGAGGCTTTGCGAGGTACAGCGTCGGTCCAACGTATGTTCTTGGTTTTGCTTTTGTTCCCACCTTTCTCCCTCCATTAGCGCACACACATCCTGAACTCCGTCTCCATCCACACCCCATACTTCCTACTGTGCTGCCTTTGTGTGCCAACTTCCTGACCATGCTCTAAGCTAGGCGCGTCACCGACGGCATTTCGCCGAAGTCCGTCCTGATCGTCAACAAACTTCGCACAAAACCTGTAGTCGACGCGATCGACATTCTCCTCTCGTACGTACTTGCACTCGTTTCTTACGCTCTGCCGGTCTTCATATATGCGGTTAGCTACATCCGAGAAAAATACCCCGACGTCACTGTCTACGGGGAGGACCGTCCAGATATCCCGTCGGGCGCCCAGGTCTGGAGACCAGGTCCGTATATGCGTTTCGTTTAACCATGCCCGAGCTCAACCGTCCCGTGCAGGGCCAAACGCCGTACCAATTGACCTTGTCATCACCCTCGGAGGAGATGGCACGATCCTGCATGCATCGTCTCTGTTCAAAGTCGGCGCGGTTCCCCCTGTACTTAGTTTCTCAATGGGAACGCTCGGCTTCCTCCTCCCATTCCGTGAGTTGCCTAAATGCATAGCGTATAGCCACCGCCGACTTAAACGCATTCTTGGAAGACATTGATGATTACACGAAAGCGATCGACAGCGCATTCGCAGGGCGTATCACTGTCTTGCACCGAATGCGTCTCGCGTGTTCGTTCCAGGACTCGGGCGGTGCTCCCATCGATACCCAGTGTGAAGGTACGCCTACGGTCAAGTCGTGTGTGCTTATCACTGAGGCTAGCATGGACAGATTGGCAGGTCATGAATGAAATTGCGCTCCACCGGGGCGCCAGCCCGCACCTCAACACCATCGATGTATATGTCGACGGACAGCATCTCACAGAAGCAGTGGTATGCGTCGTATCCTCGTGCACCCCTCATACAGAGGGTCCGGAAATGAACGCTTATGAGTTCTCCAGTCAGATGGTCTAATCGTGTCCACCCCTACCGGCTCGACGGCATACTCACTTTCGGCTGGGGGACCGATCGTGCATCCGTCGTTGAGCGCGATCGTTCTGACGCCAATATGTCCGCGAAGCCTCTCGTTCCGCCCATTGGTGTTCCCGTCTTCGTCATCAATCACATTGCGGGTACGCACGCATTCTTCGCGCGTCTTTGCTTGTCGCTTATACCTTCTTTCCCCGCGCCCGCTGCCAGGTGAACGAGCGTTCCCGTTCCTCCGCCGGGCTCTCAATGGACGGCCAGACGTCGCATGTACTTTCTCCGGGGGAAAGCGTGACCGTCAGAGCGTCCTTATATCCGATCCCGTGCATCAACCGCTCCTCTATCAGTGAACCGTCGGACGAGCGGGAAGGCATTGAAGGCGCGGGACCCGGCAAGGAAGACGATTGGGTGCGAGACATCAACAACCTGCTACAGTATAATGCGACGTTCAGGAGCAAGGCCTTGACGAGACATCAGCGGACGTAAGAGTCGTTGGGTAGTACATAGTACGCGTAGCTTGGCACGTAGTGTGCGGACATTCGGTGAGTAGTCGCCCCAGAAACGGAGAATGGTACAATTACTCACGCCCTGCCTAGAGCAGCATCGCAATACACACTACTCTGTTCAGCCTAGTATGAGGGCACATGTATTGATAACGTGTCTCCACTACACCAGTGCATGTGCATTTAGGGTGCTTCTAAATCGTATACCTTTACGTCGAGCTATGGTGAGGACTTTCCGCACCGCATCGGTTGTGGTCGCTCATCCGAAACCACACTTGTCAGTTACCAATGTCTCCTCAGCATCGCCCATCGCAGGAAAAAGTGTCTCCCTTCAGAGTATCCATGCGCTCGATACGCCAATCTTGACATGGCTGTGTCGCTGCTGCGTCGGCATGGACGGGCGTCCTTTGATCCAAAAAGTCTATGAGCAAATCACCGAAACTGGCCAGCTCGTTGATCCGACGAGCGTGAAGGCGGAGTCATATGAACAGGGTCCCCCTACACCACATGCCGCGCGCAGTGTGGTTTGGTCTATGTGGTCCGATCAAGCTCGTGAGCTTCGGAGAACGCCGAAGCATAAGTGAAGTTGGTATCCTAGGGTCTCGCTTACTGTAGGATCCACAGGGCAAGCACTAGTGGTACAGGATTGCGGGCAATGATGGCCACAAATGCAAGCCACTGACGTGACCCATTCAGTGCAGCTTGCCATGTATGGTCCGTGGTTGAATTGGGTTCCCTGGAGTCTCTGATCAAGTCTCCATCGCCCCGCGGATACGTTCTCACTTGTCCCTCATCCTCGCAATCACCATCGTCGAAGCTAACGATGAGCTTCTCCCAGGACTCCACTCATGGGGTACCGTCTAGGCTTCCAGCATCTTCGCTCCACGCAACAGCCACGAGTCAGGAACTCCGCCACTTAGAGTAAACGCGCCTAGAATGTGAGTCTGCACCACGTGTGGATACGACTACTATGCTGATTCATCCTCTTCCCGGCTGAATACCTAAAGTACATGACAGGCATCGCCGCGTTTCGTTTCGGGTTACATGTATTTTTCTCCGAGCATTTGCAGTGTTCTGCGTGCCGGGCAATCCATTGACGGGCTTCCTCGGGCACCGGATCCGTGTAGACCGGCGCCCGTTCGGTGTCGGATTCGGAGCGCGACGTAACTTAACGCCTCGGTGGCCCTCGGCGGTGCCGTTCGGTCCGCGAGTACCGCACGCGGCTGTACCTCCTGATCTACGTTTGCTCTTGACTAAGATACATCTACGTACTCGAGACGCCCAGATTCGTGGCTAGAGAGTGGTACCTAGAGGACGGCAGTAACGGATAGTAAGTCCGGTCTGTGATAGGTGCGTAACCGGACCAGTTGTATAGTGAAGAATATGTGCTAATGTAATACAAGTGAAATAGTGTACAGTACACAATACAATCCGTCAAGTCCGAAGCAACGGATAGCAAGTGTTTGGTATGCCTGGAACAATAACATAAGACACTTTGCCACACAACGATTACTCTACACGCTTTCCAAAAAGGTTCTTTGCCCACTCCGAGATGCCGGAAGGACTCTGCGACCGTGATGATGACGAACAGGATCGCGGCTCCGATGCGCGGCGCACTTCGTCTAGAGAGAGCTGTTTCATGTAGGGCGACGGAGCGCGGGACGGGGATAGGAAGTCGGCGCCACCGCTCTTTTCTTTTACGTCCTCGTAATTGGGAAGAGAGTCGAGGTCGAGGGCAGAGCCGTCGTTGACGGCGATGGAAGGTGCGCCCTTGGGAGCTTCCGGCTTGAGAAAGATTTCGAGGACCTCGAAGCGGGCGAGGGTAGGAACGACGGCGGACCAGGCCATAGGCCCGATACGGACATGCTTGCGTTCCTTATTCACGATTCCGTTAACGCAAATCGTGATCCGCTTTGGGTCTACTCTGGCGAGTTCGGGGAAGACCTCGCGCGCAAATTTGATGGCCTCCTGAGGGTGGCGGGTCAGTGGCGCTCGAAAGGCGAAATTGCAGTGGCAGAGGAACGAACCTCGTATGTCTGGCCTGGGGTGACATAAACCATGGTGCCCTCATAGCGGTAGGTGAAGAGATCTGGCCGAGGCATGATGCTAGATGGCAAGTAGTGGGGGTGCTGGTGGTGGAAGATGTGCGTTGGCCTGCTGAAAAGGCAGCCGTGTCGGTGGCGTGTTATATGTCGACCGAGGCACAGCCCGAACGCGGTTCGTATTCGGACAGTTCTGCGAAAGCTTTTGGCGCTCATAGGTCAGGCACCGCCTCCGCCCCGCCTCATAGCGCCGCGAGGCGCTTCCCTTCAAGTTGCCGCCGTCGACACCACCACCGTAACACCGGCCCCCCAAGTACGAAGTAGCACCGCCGCTAGTTCACCTTCTGTCGCCGATGTCTCTGCCTCCCGATGCCTTCTTCATTCCAGGAGAATTGGCTTCTCTACATATACCCTGTGCGCTGTGCCAGCCTTGTGGACACCCGTCCTGCACAACGAATACTTGAGGGTCGAACAAGGGTCGAAAGTCTCGCACCAACTACTTAGGATGCCTGCACGCACTACTAGTGCGTCCTGCCATCACTCTCAGGCTGGGCCAGGCAGTTGTGGCACTGTCCTCCGCTCATCGCAGCTCCATTCCGTCCTCGATCGATCGTTGCCTTTATGCCTTTAACACGTTGCCGTACGTTCCTAAGATATATCGTACACGTTCCACTCAATGTGTCTTCCTTCCTCAGTCACGTACTCTTTCGGTCATCGCGTTCTTGTCTGCTAACTGACCCGGGTATCTGTCTTCAGCCACCAATTGTCGAAACACTTCGGGGCGTCCCGCGCGATCCGCTTTCCGTCTCGACGTCGTATTGCTCTGTTTCCGGAACTCCCATGCGCAGCCACAAGCGCCGCTGTAGGCATTCCCGGAGCTAACTCCTCCGTATTCCCTTCTACCCATTCCCGATTAAGCGGTACCCAGGAACACCCTCCATAGGCCATGGCCGACATGGCTACATCTCGATCGGACGGCAGGCGCTAACACTCTTCTTTCTACAGACGGTGACGACTGCGCAGCTGTTCAAAGACACTTTTTTCTTCTCGTTCTCTTCCTTCTTTCTTTCATCACACCATGCGCCTCTCGCCTATTGCCCTCCTCCCTGCCTTTGTCCTACGTTCTCAGCTCGGCGCCGCTCAGACTGTCGACGCCTGGGGTGACCTGACCAATCCCTCGACCAATGTTTGCGGATATTTCCACGCTCAACTCGTGGTGTCAGGCCAGTATGTCGGCCCTTTTAGTACGTCCTGACGCATCTTCCTGTGTCATCCAACGTCCAACGAGTCATCAGCCGAGTGCATGTGTCTATCCAACATTCCGAAGATAATGAAGACGAATGCAATGGCCATGGAGGTCTGATTCTCGTTTGCTCATGTGACGTTCACATATTGAACGGCGCGCTTCTCATGACAGGCAGCCCGAAGGTTTGGACCTGACGCCGTTGAGATAGCACTCACAAGTATGGTCAGTGTGATGTTCTCTTCCATACTTCGGCATTGTTCTAACACCATCCACAGCTTTTCAACGACCCGGATGTCGAACAATGCATCTACCCTTTGGGTGCAACGCCCACCTGCAGGGCTTCCAATCCCTGCGCTTTCCGTTGCCCGCACAGCTTGCATCCGAGCCCTGCCGAGCATCCCACTACATGTGCTTTAGACCCGTCTGTCGCAGACTTCTCGATATACGACACGCCGTGTAGGCGCGTCGAGGGCTGCGGCGTGACACCGCCGGATGAACAAGTGCCCTTGGAGGCGGCGGCGTTACGGAAACGCGGCAACGGAGTTGTGTCCGCGCCGCGGCGGCGGACCATGTGTCCGCGTGGCCAGACGCCCTGCGGCGCGTACGGACGGCGGTGGGTCGACAACACGCCGCGATGGAAGTGTGTGGATGCGGAGAAGGACGTTCAAAGCTGTGAGCTCATCTTTCTCAGCTACTATCCGCCGAGGCGAGTCGTGTACGCGGCGAAGGGCATGGTTGTCTTCGCGCTGCGCATATGTACGGCAGAGCGCCCCGGTGGCTGCGGCGGAGCATTCAACGCAGAGGACTCGGTTAGCTAACGTTCTCTATTCTTGGCAGGCGGCGGGTGCGCAAACCCCCTCGACGCGTTCTCCCCGGTTGGGCGGGACTGTACGGCAATCTTAGGTGTTGAGGAGGTCGCGTGTGTTCGCGGAACATGTGTCGTATGGCTATGCCAGGTTGGCTACGAGATTTCCCTAGACAGGTCGACCTGCGTTTTCGTAGGGTACTAGGGTATGGAACTACGCGAGCTAGTCAATTTGAATCCGAACAGTGTTAATAGTACGTACCAGTAGACCCCTAATTCACCACAATGATCCGTTCTTCCGGGGCATAAGGCAGGTACATACATACACCACACCCATCTTCTGATATTGGCACGAGCCCTGGATGGAAGACGACTAAAACATTGTAGTCACATCGGAATATCGTACCTGCGCGTTGTCCGTAGCTGCATTGTTCTTCGTCGATTTCTCGATGGAACGAACGCTTACACAAGGTTCTTCGATGTCAAGTCATGCTATGAGGTGTAAGGTTCACTTCTGACTGGATATGAGATGGCGGATCGGGGTAGTACTGCCACGGAGGGTAGACCACTAAGGCTTTCTGCAGCATCCTCCCCGTTAATGACACTCTTGTTCTGCAGTGGTTGGCGGTGGAGAGTTCAGCGAGAAAGATGCTGTGAGTATGCCGCGGTGGGCCTGCGGACTGTCAAGCCGGGTCTGGCTCCGCAACAGAGAAGACTACATCTCCCTAACCTAGTGGAGAAGCGGCAGGCCCTGGCAGCCTGAGGGGCTACGACAATCCTCCACCACCTGAGTTATTACTCTTGGACTGTGCCGTAAGTATCGATATGGCATTCGAATGGCGTTCGGTGAATTCAAGGCGTACACGGTGACCGCAAACTTCTGATATCTCATAGAAGAACGTCGGCTGGGGATTTATCTGGGGATAGAATGAGGTCAACAATCCAACACACGGACGCAGCTGGCGCGGAGAGTCACCTTGGAGGCACGGGAGTGTGCCACGATTAGAACCATTGTCAAGTGAGGTTCGCAGCAAGTATTGCGTGAAAAAGTCCACTAGCTTCCCTACAGAGAGCCGCGGTGTTGACCGGAATGCCCTGGGCGGCCGTGCTGAAAAGGTACTCGTGCTTGACTCGTGCAGCCATCGACGGCCGCCACAGGCTGACCAATGCTCGGAGTAACTTGCAGTGACTAGGTTTCCTGTTATTACGGACAGGTGCTGGGGATGTGTAATGACGTGGCTGTAAACCAAACTCGGAGAACACAGTGGTGTGGCCCAAGGGGTTAGTAGGGAAGACGAAGGGAAACCAAAACCGTCGAAGGTGAGTCGGAGTAAGTATTGCGGTGCGGATGACACGTCTCACGCCCAAGGAACGGAGGCCGCACGAACTGCAAGCGAAGGCACTATAGTGTAGTGGTTTATCACTTGGGATTTTGACAGGCGGGTGCCTGCCTGTTCGCCGGCAGGCACCCGCCTCCCCCCCTTCCCAAAACCCAGGTTCGAACCCTGGTAGTGCCTTTTTGCGATCTTCCTCCCACACGCCCTCTCAGCACTGCCCATAACTTTGCGTTGTTGCTCAACTATTACACCAGTCTTGAGAACATTATCGTACATACAAACAGCCTCATCTCATGGGCCTAGTCAACGATGATGCCACCCTTGGCCATGTTCCAACCCATCTGCTCGTAGGTCCACCCGAATACCATCCCGTCCGGACTATTTATGTGGTAGCGCAAGAGCGAGCGATGCATCCCCGGCTTCTTATGTATGGCATCGATGTCGTTCATGTCGTCTTCGGTTAATTGTAAGAGCTGTATGACAAACACGTACAAGGCGGTAATCAACGGGATCGCTCTCAAGGCGCAATAGTGAGGGACGTACTGTGATGTTTTGTTTTATCCGCTCCGCGTTCTCGCTCTTCGGAATCACCACAGTCCCACGCTGGACACCCCAGCTGAGCGCCACCTGCCCTGGTGTCGAGCCGTGCTTCTCCGCGATGCGCACGACATCCGGGTCGTTAAGAAAGACAGGCTTCCCGTCATACTCCTTCGGGCGGCCTGCAACCAATTCAGAACTCGAAACTCTCTCGAATTCTTCAAGGCCTGGAGCGTTAGCCTGAGAGCACGTACCGAGCGGCGAATACGCTGTCACCAGGATCCCCTTGGCCTCGCAGTAGCTCATCAGATCAACGGAAGGCAGGCATGGATGAACCTCGATCTGGTTCGTAGCCGGAATAACGGACGTCTCCCGGAGGAGGATCTCTAGGTTCTTGATAGAGAAGTTCGACACGCCGATTGCGCGCACTTTGCCGGTGACGAGGAGCTTCTCCATCTCCTTCCACGTCTCGACGAACGTCGGGCTCTGGCCATACGGGACGGTCTTACCATCGATGGACCCCTGCGGCCAGTGTATGAGATAGAGGTCGACGTAGGCAACCCCAAGCTTGTCGAGCGACTCTTGGAGTGACTCGGCTACGCGGTGGTGATCTCCGTTCGGAAGCTTGGTAGTGAGGAAGATCTCCTCGCGGGGGATGCCCGAGTCGCGCATTGCCTTGCCTACAGCTGCTTCATTGAAGTAGCCCGCGGCCTGTAGACGACGATGAGATTCGTGCTCGGGAGATCAAGTTTGTGATGCTAACTCACCGTGTCGATGTGTCTGTATCCCATCTATGTCCGAAGAAGGTGAGAGGAGGCGGCTTGCGATGTGCTTGGTGCGTACCTCGAGCGCAATCTTGCACATGCGTTCTACAGTCTCACTTTCTCCGGATGGTCCCATCCAGCACCTGGAAATTGAAGTGAGCGTTGTAACTATTGATGTTACCGCTGGAGGACCAAGTTCGATGGTCTACACACCCCATGCCAACAGAGGGCATCTTCTGGCCCGTGTTGAGGGTGAAGCTGGGAATATCAGCCGCCATCTGAATGGTAGAGTTGAGAGGGACAGAGAGGAGTCGCGAAACCCAACAGGATCCGAGCTCGAGCACTGGACTCCTCCTTATACATGATGACGGATGCTCATCAGCTTCATTCCCAGCGGTCCGCTCAGCTCGAAGCTGAACCAGATGACCATAAGCGTCGGGCCGGGGTAAATAGGAGAAGGAGGATGCTGACGTTGAATACAGTGGGACGGATTCCCGCCGCGGAACATGGCGGTTGAGTTCAACTAACAAAAATAGACCTATCGGGCAACAGTCGAGTTTATACAATTAGGCGCTCGCCTCTCTTACAAGCTTGAACTCCTACTATCACCTGCTCATACACAACTCAGTCTCAATTAGAAGTACTAGCTATGCTCCACCAACAAGAATGCGACGGCTGTCCCCAGTCCTTAAAGACAACAAAGAGCTTCCAGTGTCCATCGTACTTGACCTCTTGCTCCGTCTTCGAACCATCCCTCCGACCCGGTAAAACCCGTCGTACCGAATGTCCAGCTCGTACACCTCCGCCATCGCCTGCTCCGCTGTCACCGCGTACGGATAGCTAAACGTCAGCCGCACCTGCTTTTCTCGGTGTCCGAACGTTGCTCGCCCTGCGTTCCACGACTGTACCAACATCGACTCGTCTGGCACGACATCCCCCTCCTCCTTTTCCCTCCCGTTCCTTCTTTCTGCTTCACCTGCCGCGCGGGCACTACGCAGGCCCAGGAGCACGTCGACGCCCGTGTCGAACCGAACCGTCGCCCACAGCTGTGCCGCCTGCACCGAGCTCGCCGCGTCCAATGGGCAAATGCCGATATGGACCGTGAATGATTCATGCCCGATAAACGACACGCTCCTGTAGTCGCCGGGGGACTCGAGCCGGAAGCCGCCTTCAGGAATGTTTGGTTCGATGTAGCCCATCCGCTTCAGCCGCTCCAGACTCCTCTTCGAGAACACGACGGTGCACGGCGGCTCGAAGAACACCATCGACGACGTCCGCGACAGGTCCGTGGTCGACTCAGGGCGTCCGGCACGGCTACCACACTGCCGCGCTGCCGCCGTTCCAGTGGGCTCGGCGTGGACGTGCACCTCGCGCAGGATCGGCTGTGTCTGTACGAGGGCGTTCTTCCCCGGTGGCTTGTCGCCGTTCTTCGCGCCGAGGTCCGCGAGACGGATGTGCGCGCCGCGGTAGTAGTGGTTTCGCCTCCCTCCACGGGCGATGTAACCCCCGACAAAATACTTGCTGGCCGTGCTCAGGCGCGGATGCGAGCGCAGATAGAGCCCGACGAGCCTCCCGCGGCCGTCCTGGCACGCGAGGAGCGCGAGCGCAGCGTCAACCGCAGACGTCTGTGCGAGCGGGATGAGCGGGAACGTCGTGCGCACGCCGCAGCTCGTGTTCGTGTACTCAGGCACGCTCTCCGGCAAACCGAGCGCGTCCGCAAATTCGCGGAGCGCGAGCGGCCTAAGGTCCGCACAGCCCGCAAACTCTGCGGGGGACGGGGCGAGGAGAGCCTGGGCGCGGGCCTGGGGCGCGTAGTCGTGCTCGCGCGCGCACTCGACGAACGTGCCGCCGCGGTGGTCATCGAGAACGCGCCCCCAGGCAAAGATGGTCTGGTCCGGGCTCTTCTTGAGGATCTCCTCCTGGAGGCGAGCGAACGCGTGGCGGCCCTCGCCGTAGATCGTCGGCATGTAGACGCCAAAGATGCCCATGAGCGCGTACGCCTCGTCCTCGACGCGCGTCGTCTGGCGTCCCGCCGCCCACGACATCCGGCACGCAACGCTGACGTCGTCGAGAGCGCGGCGGTGAGTGAGCACCTGCCTATCGACCCCAGTGACTTTCTCAATGAGAGGCGCAAGACGACGTTTGGGACCTATAGGGGACCAGTCCTGAGCGAGGAAGATGACTGAGTGAGGCGCAATAAGCTCCTGGAGCGTCCACCCGCGACGAAACCACCTGCTCCTCTTGAACGCCGACCCCGGCGCACTCGGATCCTCCCCGCTCGGGACGTCGTCCAAAAACGCGTAGCACATCGCCGCGGCATCGTACCACGCGTACATGGAGTTGATCGCCTCGGAAAGCTCCGCGCTGTTCTCCTTGTTGATGCAGCACGTATCCGCCCATAGCCAGCGGAAGCCGTCGTGCCTCGCCCGCGCACACGCATTGCGGATCTTCGCAGACGGGCGGCGGAAGGCCCTGTCGCGGGCGCGGCGGAGCGGGCCGCGGGAGCCAGAGCCGTTGGGCCCAGCGCCGGCGCAGTGGGGGGTGTCCTGGAACGTCTGCTCGTCGTCGGACCAGACGTGGGAGAGAATGGCGTAGGAGACCTCGGAGGGGGACGCGAACCACTTGAGCTGGATCTTCTCCGTGTTGAGTAGCCACATCTGAATCTGTCGCGTCGAGAGTGAGCACCCTCCGCAGACTAGGGGAGAGCTATACGCACGGTGAGGTGGGCAAGCCGTGGCTGTAGTGGCGGGCAAAGGAGGGATTCGCGGTCGCGTGTGCTACGAACCGCGGCCTTAAGGCATATTCGAAGCCATCGACGGCGCCGAGGGGCAGTTCGCGGTGAGAGCGACGTCCATCGGGCGATGAACTCAAATGCGGGAGCCGTCTAGCTCCCGCAGATGAGAATATCGCCGCCACAACGGCCTCGAGTACGATCTTTGATGACGGGGTGGGAGTCCGATCTGCCTCGGGATACAAAGTGGGCTTCCAATGGAGTCTGCCACTGCTGTATCGGTGCCGGCAAGCGTGAACGGCCACTGAATCTTCTGCAAAGAACCGCGATGCGGCCTGTCATACCTCGCGAAGACGATCTCATAGACGGGGGAGGCGATGACTCGAGGAAGTCGGCGACAAGGACGGACGGTCCGGACGCGCGACCGAGCAGCTAGTGCGGCTGGAAGGTCGAAGCTAAGCAGGAAGAAGCCAGGCAACGTGACCGCGTCAGGACCGCCGCGAAGAGACGCCACGAAGACGCACCTCTTCCAAATGGTGAAAAGGGGCACTGTCCCAACAGAGGCTCCGCCCCCAGGCCCTAGAAGTTGCTCCTCTCCCTAGGAGGGCTTTGCTTCCCAAACTGCGAGTCCATATCTACAACTTCAGGCATAGCACCTAAAAGTCGAGGAGTGCAACAGCTCTTGAGCCGCCTAACAAGATCGATGACAAAAATACAGAGCAAGCATGTGTGGAGTTTCAAAAGTTCAAGGTGGTGATTCAAATCAAAAGTGGTAATATCCCGGGCCCGTACAAGGGCGCTCTCGTTTGTGATTTAAACTCAGATTGTCGGAGTGTGTAATGACGTGAGGACGCGCTTGCAGAGGCCAGGATCATCCAATCATGCTATGATTCACTAATAGTAAGTACCCGGTACTGGCTACCAGTATCCGCTCTCAGGGCTAATGAAACTCTTGTAGGACCTCGACTCGGTCGTGTTCCTCGACAACCACGAGCCGTCGCTATCCATGATGCTTGACCTCCCGCTCCGCCGCTCTCTTCGCGCAAACCCTTTAGTCGGTTGGGACCCGTCGCATCGGATGTCCAACTCGTACACATCCGCCCTCCTATCCTCCCCGAACCCGGGATAGCTGAACGATAACCGTACCTGCCTGTCCCGCCCCTTAAACGTCGCGCGCGATCCATTCCATGACTGCACAAGCATGGATTCATCCGGTACGATGTCGCCCGCCCCTGCATACCAGCCTTGAAGCCCGTTGATGTTCCTATCAAAAAGTACAGTTGCCCACAGCTGCGTCGAACCCTCGTAGAGCTGCGTGACGCCGATGTATACTGTGAATGGCTCGTGTCCGACGAAGGGTATGGTCCAGTAGTCGCCTGGGACCTCGAGACGGAATCCGCCAGGAGGTATAATTGAACGAATATAGTACTCGACCAGTCTCATGTGCTTCTCAGTCCTCTGCGAGAGTACGACGGTACACGATGGTTCGAAAAAGACCATCGACGACGCTCTGGATCGTTCAGTTGTCGATTCCGGACGTCTAATGGAATCACTGCTCCGTTGCAGATGGGCCGTGAAGTCGGTTGGCTCGGCATGGACGTACACCGTGTATAGCCCAGGTGCTGGATCCGCCGGCGCCATATGTCCAAGGCTACTGACGTCGGCGAAGGGGAGGTAGGCCCCACGAAAGTAATGATTCCGTCTTCCCCCGCGGGAAATAAATCCTCCAACAAAATCTTTATTGGCAGGGCCCGTTGAACGTGGATGGGAGCGTAAGTACAACCCGACGAGTCGGCCGTCTCCACGTTGACAGGCTAGGATGGCAAGTACCGCGTTCACTTCTGGAGTCTGGGCGAGCTGGAAGAGGGGAAACTTTGTGCGTACACCACAGCTCGTGTATGTGTACTCCGGTACTCCCTCCGGTACACGGATGACAGCCGCAAGGTCGCGGAGCGGGAACGGCCTCAGGTCTGCGCAGTCCGCAAACTCGGCCGGGGAAGGGGCGAGCAGAGTTTCCGCGCGCTCGTGGGGCGCATAATCGTGCTCTCGAGCACATGCGACGAACGTGCCGCTCCAGTAATCGTTGAGAATGCGCCCCCATGCAAAGATGGTCTGATCCGGACACTTTTTGAGGATCTCTCCCTGGAGGCGGGCGAATGCATTTGGACCTTCCCCGTAAATCGTCGACATGTAGACACCGAAGATGCCCATGAGCGCGTACGCTTCGTCTTCGATGCGCGTCGTTCGCCGCTTCGCCGCCCATGACATGCGGCATGCCACGCTGACTTCGTGCAGCGCACAATGATGGGTAAGCACATCCCTGTCGATACCCGTAACGTGTTCAATGAGGGGCGCGAGGAGACGCTTCGGGCCAATGCGGGACCAGTCCTGGGCAAGAAAGATGACGGAAGGGGGAGCGATCAACTCCTGGAGTGTCCAACCTCGACTAAACCACTTGCTCTCCCTAAACGCGCTCAGGGGCTTCCAGGGATCCTCGCCGTTGGGAACATCGTTGAGGTAAGCGTAGCACATAGCCGAGCGGGCGTACCAAGCGTACATCGAGTTGATCGCCTCAGACAGCTCGGCGCTGTTCTCCTTATTGATGCAGCAAGTATCAATCCAGAGCCAACGGAATCCATCCCATCGCGCACGGGCACACGCATGCCGGACTTTGGGGGACGGGCTGGGGAAAGTCTTGAGGTTGCGGGGCCGGGCGCGTCGCCCGATTTTGGCAGAGCGTTTGGATACATAAGGGGGAGTTTCCTGAAAGGTCTGTTCGTCTCCCTCCCAGACATGTGAAAGGATGGCGTATGCATATGGGACCTCGGCTGACGAATTAAACTGATGGAGTTGCATAGTCTGTGTATTGAGCAACCACATCGGACCTATGACACAACGTGTGAGAAGACAGAGTATAGAAAACGGGCACTGTACGCACAGCGGGGCAGGTGAGGACGCGGGAGTCCAAGAATTGAAGATATGCAGGGAAGATCAGTTCCCGGGAACTGAGACCTCGATGTGGCCAACAGCCCCCTTTAAACATCCTTGAGGAAAGGCGATGAACAGCCAACCACGCCACATCCGACTACCCGCACTGGCAGCAGTGTTCAAGTGACAGCGTCAGCCTCAGGTGACGGGTTAGTAGGAATCTCAGGAAACTGGTACTAGTACGACTCTCAGCGTCCTCGGGAGGAGCCGAATAGCGTTTCCGTCTTCTATCTCCGTTCTACATTGACCCGCGTCTGGCCGTCCTTGTATTGCACCGCGGTCCACCTGCAATGCGTCCGACCTCATCAGCTTGAAGGAACCATATACGCGAGCGCTACGACTCAACCCTGCATCGGCGTCACGTCGAACGCCACGAAGCCTACGTACCGGTCCCTAATCCCGAAGAACTTGAACTCCCCTCCGGCCCAGTTGTGCACGCCACCCACGATATTTCCCCAGACGGCTCGTCCAATGGAGTCTACCACTACTGCATCGGTGCCGGCAAGCATGAACGGCCACCGAGTCTTCTGCAAAGAACCGCGATGAGGCCTGTCGTACCTCGCGAAGACGATGTCATAGACGTCGGAGGAGGCGATGACTCGAGTCCGAAGAAGTTCCTGTCGGCGACAGGGATGCGCGACCGAGCATCTAGTGCGGCTGGAAGGTCGAAGCTAAGTGAGAAGAAGGCGGCCAGGCAACGTGACCGCGTCAGGAGTCGGAACCGCTCGTAGAGACGCCACGAAGACGCACCTCTTTCCAAATTCTGAACAAGGGTAGCTACACAGCTATCCAACGATCCGGAATTCGGTGTTCACAGCTACGCACACCGACGACACGATTCCCCAGACGGCTCGCATTACCAATAAAATATATACCTAAACACACAGCGGGAGCATCGTGAGGGGTCTGGGTGCGGGGGTGCGGGGCGGGACCGGGGAGTGCGGGACGGCGCCCGCTCTACGTATGTACATGTAGCAGAGGGAGAGAGACAGAGAAGATAAGATAGATGGAGGATAGAGATAGAGAGAGGGAGGAGACACGGAGAGAGGTATACACAAGACAGCACATCCAAGACGGGCGCGTGGGTAGGTAGGCGAGACAGATGGAGAGTGAGAGATCCACCAAGAGCAGCAGCAAACGGAGAGAGAGAGCAAACCACAACAACACCACCGACCACTCCTCTACTCATCCATGCACCAAATCTCGAGGCGGCCCTCCGGCCTGCCCTTCGCATGATGGCGCGCCGTCTCGATCGCGAGCTCATAATCCATCTCGTCCCTCAACGTCACCTTCCCCCCGTCCTCATCCTTGAACTTCATCCCCAACGTCCCCACCACGACCCCAAACTTCCTGCTCACCATCTCCACAAACTCCTCGTACGGCGTCTCGGGCAGGAGCGCCATCCCCCTCACCTCCTCCCTATAGTAAAGCTTGACCCGAATCTTGACCATCTCGAAGAAATCCTCATACTCCCCACTGACGTACCCCTCCTCCTCCTCCTCGTACCCCCCATAAAAGCTGCTGGGCGCCCTCGAGCCCGCAGACCGGCTCGTCGTGCCCCGTCTCGTCAACTTCCTTCTCACACTGCCCCCGCTCAAGCTGCCCCCATAGCTGCTCGGGGGCGCGCTCGGCCTTGACTGAGTCGGCGCACGCCCGACACCCTTCGCCCAGTTCGCAACGCGCCCCTCCGCGCTCGGCAGCGGGGGCACCTCGGGCGCAGGCTCTTCGGCGGTGTAGCTGTCGAGGTAGTCGTCATAGAACTCGGTCGCGCGCGCCCCGGGGGCGCCAGGGGGAGGGGGGGCCCCGCCCATGGGCGCGGTTGGGGAGCCACCCTTGCGGATGCTGAGGCCGCGCGTGGGGCCGTTGAGCCCTGCGGAGGGGTTCGGGCCGCGGCCCATCCCGCCCGAGGTCGCGCTGCGCGCGAGGCCGGGGCCGGTAGGACCGGTGGGAGAGGTCTTGGGGGGCGTAGCGGGGGCAGGGGGGCCGCCTGCGCCGGCGGCGCGGATGCGCTCGCGCGCGTCTGGGGGGACGTTGATCGTCGTCTTGGCGCGCTGGAGGGCGGGGGAGGGCTTCGGGTCGTCGCCGTTCATCGGCCTCGGCACGTTCGCCATCGGGACGGCGACAGTCGCGGAGCGGGTGAGCGCGGCGTTGGGGCCGTCCTCGACGAAGACGTTCGAGGGCGTGATGCCCTGCTTGAGGCGTGCGACGCCGGTGAACTCGGTGAAGAGGTCGTTTGTCGATTCGGCCGCGACGAGCTTGGCCTTGCCGAGGAAATCGCGCGTCTTGGAGTTCTCGAGCTTCTTCTGCGCTGGCCTGTAGAGCACACCCACGGGCTAACGGGGACTGAGAACCGTGAAACGACACGAGAAACTCGTGGCGACTTACGATGGAGAAGACGGTGTAACCCTCGCCGCGATCCTGGATGGCATCATCGATGACGCCGTGCTCCTCGGTCGCTTTCTCCCGCTGCGCGTCTTGCATGTCGGCAAGACCCTCCTGTGTGCCAAGGACAGATGATCAGTTTGGGCGGACGTCCGGCGCTGAGAAGAGCCGACGAACCTGCATGTTGCCCATGTAGATCTGCGTAAGGCCGCGGTTGAAGAGGACCTCCGCCGAGTAGAGCTTGAACTTGAGGCCGAGCTGCTCATAGTTGATGAACTGGTTGCCACGGAGGTAGAGGAGGGCGGAGGAGAAGTCGTTGAAGGCGACGTCGTAGCGGGTGAGTAGGAAGTTGGAGACGCCGCATTGGAAGTATCTGTGGAGCGAACGACATGAGCACGAGTGTTCAGAACGGAAAGACGAGAAAGAGGATAGATGGTGATGGTTTCAAGAGAGACAAGACGATCAGAACGGGACATGGCAGTGTGTGGGCGCATCAAAGGTGGGGGAGGCATCGGTCGCCATAACAAGCGCCCGGCGCGACCACGCCGAAGCGGATGGTAGAGTGAAGAGAGACAAAGCGGATAGGCGAAAGAGTGCCTGGTGGGGGAAGAAGAAGGCGAGGGGCGGACGGCATGGGGGCCGAAAAAGGAGGAGTGATTTCCGCGCCTGCGGAGGGCAACGGAGGAGGCAACGGCACGGATCCGCTGCGCTGGGCCTCCCAGCGGAGCGGAACGAGCGCAGCGCTGGCCGTCGCCGTGCCGGTGAGCACAACAAGCAACGGCGACGAAGAGGGGATGGGGCACGATGTACGAGCGTCCGTCCTAAAGTTGGGCTGGGACGGAAGGGGAAGACAATAATGGAGCGGCCATAATTAGAGGGACGCGGCGCTGTTCGCAATGCGCAGGCGGTGGAATGGGGAAAGGCAACGTGTCAGAGGCAGAGGGGGTAGGAAAGAGAACGGCCGCGATGAAAGAAGGAGAAAGGGCGCAAGGAGCGGCAAATTGAGAGAAGGAGTGGAGTGGAGCGTGCGGTAGGCGAGACAGGACGAAGCGAGGGGATCTCGATGTGGAGAGAAAGAAAGAGACTCACGCAACAGCCAGGTACTGGTCGAGCTCTGTGGCCGCGGTGAACTGCTCTACGGCGGCCTCGTGCTCGCCGAGAGTGGCATAGATGAGGCCGATGTTGGTGAGGATCTTGGAGGAGTCGGCGATCTGGGAGAAGAGCTCCAAGCTCTTTTCAAAGTCCTCTGCGTCGTATGCGGCGAGGGCGGAAGCCCAGGTCTCGAGCTCGGCCTTGAGGGACATGGTGGTGGTGGTGGCGGCGGATTCGACGAAGGGGGAGATGGACAAGGACGGATGGAGAGGAGGAAGAGGCGATGGGTGGTGATTAGGTGGTGGGTAAACGATGAGTAGGCGCTAGCGTGGGAGGTCGTGAAGCGTGCCGGACGCGGACGGGAGCAAACGAAGGGGAGGGGCTCGACGAGCGAGGCAAAGTCAAGAGAGCAAAAGAGGACGAAGGGTCGAAGAAGAGGAAAAGTCGAAGAAGAACAAGTGCAGAGTCCGGCCCACGCTCCAGCCTAAAGACCCAAACCAGGCCCCGAACAACCGCCCGGATCGCGCCGCCAGGCCCGGGCGTGTCTCCGGCCAGCCCAGCCCAATCACAGTCCATCACCTGTCCGTCCCCATGCCCACCGCCGTCGTCCCCGTCGTCCCGGTCACCCCGCCGCCTGCCTCCCGCCGCCCCGACGTCATCCCCGACGCCGCTCCCGTCCGACGCCCGCCGCGGCCTCCGAGCTCTACTCGACACCCGACGTGCGCGTACGCCAACGATCCGCATTCCAGCAGGCCTCGCCCCGCCCAAGACGATCGCCGTCATCGACAATGGAAGGGAGGCGGTGATCCGGCATCTGCACTGGCCCGCCGCTGCACATCAGCGTCCCCGCTCGGCCGGACACCGCTCGACTTTCCCAACCACCCCGCTCTCACAGCTTTCATCTCCATCCCCTGTCCGTCAGTGTCCGTCCTCCTGCAAATCTGCCCCCGCCCCTTCCCCGTCCACGTCCACATGGCCGCCAAGCCTCTTCCTTCCCATCCAGACGCCGCCTCGGGCCCGTCGCGCCCTTCCTCTCCTCCTCACTCTGACTTTCCGTCTTCGCACCAACATACCAACCGCATTCCCACGCGCCCTCACGCTATCCGTTACCCGCTCTCCGACTTACGTTCTCCCCATCCTCTCCGACTCCGAGCAGAGCGGCGTGTGGCGTACGACCCTGCTGAGCTCCCGTTCTACCTGCGCTTACAACAATACAGTCTCTTCTTGGCCCACTCGACGCTTGTATTCCAATCCGTTCCTCTGACGGCATTTCTCTTTCCACTTAAGCTTATCCCTATCACCTTCCTTATCGCTCCCGTCATCCTTCTCTTCGCACACATATGTCCTCGGGCCATTCCGTACGCCGTCGTCGGTATAGCAGCAGCCCCCTCCCACCCTCCAGCTGCGATGTCATCCATTCCCATGCACACCCCATCAGGTTCTGTCACTTACGTCGTCCCCGTCGTCCCTTGCCCTACCAATTATGCCGTGCTCGACGCCCAACCTCCTCTCTTTCCCACTCTCTCTTCCGATCGTAGCCTCAGTCGCCATCGCGCCTGTGTTCAGTACCATCGCACCGTGCACAGTCTCTCGCTCGGACACTTCTTCCACACGTGTGCGTCCCTCCATCCCGCCATCGCCTCCACCTCAAAACCATCTCGCCAGCGTAAAATCCGGATAGCGGCTTCGCTCCAAGTGTCAACCTGTGCTGTGCCCGACCGTCGACAGAAATAACCTCGCCGGTGCCTCGTTTCGCAGTCGGCGCTGCTGCGGGCACAATTATGCTGCGGACCCGACTCACGTACTGCAGCGTCACCTTTGTCGACTAATCTTTCTGCTCCTTCGCAGCCGGGTTTGCGACCATGTCTCAGTGCTCGACGTATTCGTCTGCTGCGCATACATAAACGTCTATCCTGTGCTGCGGGAGGCGTTTACACGTCTTTCATAGTCAGAGTGCCTTGTAACATTCCACACGTCCACCGTCGCGTCCAATATATACATCGACACGCGTCATAGTCGACAGCGCGCCGTGGTCCTTCTGCTAGTACTTACTTGGACCAAGGACTCCTCCTTCTCCCGCGGCCCCTTCCCTTTCTCTGGCCCCACCGTCGACGTCGCCGTCGTACGTACTTACAACGTCGCGAAGACATTGTAGCCTTTCTTCTCCCTCCGCGCGACGAACCCAATTTACTGAATGGCATTTACCCCCCGGCGCGGTCACGTGCCTTTATGAAGCGCCATCGGCAATCGCGACGCGGTGGTGGCGTAAACTTCGTTATGCGGACAGCGGTCACGGTGACGCGCCACCTTCATCGAACCTTGTCTTTGTCCTCGTCTCCCACTTAGCTCGCGCTCCCGCCTTCGGCCATTCAACGCAACTTATCCCACCAAGGACACCTACCGCGCCACTCACCTAGCTACGGTAAAGAGTTCACTGCTAACGGACAGATGAGCAGCGTGCTTACAGCTGCTTTCCGTCTTGGGTTCACCGCGTCGAGCAGACTCGCTGAATACCGCACTTCACCCTCACCCTCACTCTCGCTTCCCGCCTCTCCAACACGCAGCATGTCCAGTCGTTCTGACACCCCGCCCCCTTCCGAACGGTCTGAAGACGAGTCCCTCGTAGGCGCCTCGGACTACGCCAAGAGCTCGCGCGAGCTCATCGAGTTCGTCGGGCTGCTCCGTGCGCTGGGGTGAGCACCGGTTCCTCGTTGAACGCTCCCCCCGCAGCATTTGTTTGCTTACATGTATACGACGCTTACCCCGCACGACTCGGACAGCGCGCACATCGACATCGAGCTCCCCCGCATCGTCGTCATCGGCAATCAGAGCGCGGGCAAGTCCAGCCTCGTCGAGGCCATCTCCGGGGTACGTCCTCATCCCCCTCCCTTCCTCTTTGTCTTCGTCTTTGTCTCTGACATGCCCCTCACTCGTCTCATGCCACCCCCTTCTCCATACACAGATCAGCGTCCCGCGCGACGCCGGCACCTGCACCCGCTGCCCCATGGAATGCCGCCTCACGCACTCCCCGGGGCCCTGGACCTGCCAAATCAAGATCCGCTGGGAACACCTCCCCTCCCCTTCCCCCTCCTCTTCCTCCTCCTCTGGTCAGCGCCAGCCCGCAGTCGTGTACGAAGTCCCCTTCGGGCCCTTGCTGACCGACAAGCGCGACGTCGAGCCGATGCTCCGGCGTGCGCAGGCCGCCGTGCTCTGCCATGGCTCGGGCTCGGCAGGTACGAGCGTGGAGGCGTTCGTGGAGATGGACCCAGAGGAGGCGAGGGAGAAGGCGAGGAGGGAGGGGAGGGCGTTCTCGCGGAACGTGGTGTGCGTGGAGCTCGCGGGCCCGGAGCTGACGGATTTGTCGTTTGTCGACTTGCCTGGTGAGCCGGCCGTGCAGTGGGGGGAGGGACGCGTGTGCGGCGCGATACTGACGTTGATTATGTGGCAGGGATCGTGCAGAATGCGGAGGACGAGGTCGTCGCGCTCGTCGAGGACCTCGTCAAGTCCTACATCTCGGGCGAGAAGAGTCTGATCCTCGTCACTCTCCCCATGAGCGGTACGTGTGCTCCATCCCTTTGTTTCGACATTGCCTCTCAATTTACTCTCGCACAGACGACATCGAGAACCAAAAAGCGGCGCGGCTCGCCCAACAAGCAGATCCGACCGGCTCGCGCACCATCGGTAGAGCACTATCTCTTTTTCCCGTCGAGTTCTACTGAGACATTCTCTTCCCAGGCGTCCTCACCAAACCCGACACCCTCACCCTCGGCTCCACCAAAGCCCGCACGCTCTGGGTCGACATCCTCGAGGGCCGCCGCCACCCTCTCCGGCACGGCTACTACTGCACGCGCCAGCCCGACGACGACGAGCGCGCCCTTGGCGTGTCCGGGGCCGCCGCGCGCGCTGCCGAGATCGCATTCTTCCAAGGGACGGAGCCCTGGGCGGGCTCGTCGCATAAGGGGAGGTTGGGCACGGCCGTGCTCGTGCAGAACATCAGCAAGCTGCTCACGCAGATCATCCGGACTTCGTGCGCCCCCCTGTGTTCCTCCTCTAACACGAGCCAACACGCTGACCTTTGCTCTGCTTGCGCCACAACAGGCTCCCAAGCGTCCTAAGCACCGTCGCCTCCTCCCTCTCCTCCACCCGCCTCTCCCTCTCCAAGCTCCCCCCACCCCCCTCCTCCGACCCCGGCGCATTCGTGCTCAACCTCGTCATGCGCTTCTGCGCCGAGACCGAGCTCTACGTGCAAGGCTCCCCCGCCTTCGCCGCGCTCGTCCAGGGCAACCGCCGCGCGTACGACGCGTTCAAGCTCGCCGTCCGCGCCTCTGCGCCCCCGTTCGTGCCGTGCGAGAGCGCGGGGAGGGTGCCGAGGGAGTGGAAGGACTCTGGGTCGTTCAAGGTGCCGTCCCGGGCGGTGTCGGAGGGGCCCGGGAAGGTGATGTACCTCAAAGACATGCGTGGGCACATCCGAGAGTACGCCTCCCCACCTCCCACTATACCACACTCCAGTCACTCATACACCTCCGCACAGATGCGTAACGCGCGAACTCCCGAACAACGTGCCCTATGCTGCCAAGCGGTCGCTGATCCGCAGCTTCCAGCAATCATGGGAGGCTGCAGCGATGACCAGCTTCGAGGAGGTCCACCGCGTCTTCAAAGAGGTGCTCGACAAGCTCGCCCGCCGGCACTTTGAGCGCTACACGACGCTCCACGCTGCTGCATGGTTCGTTCATGTTCAAGTTCTGCCTACCACGTCCACATCCACGTCCACGTGGGCGGCAAGAGCGGAGGGGAAATGCTGATGTTTCGACCGACAGGTCCATCGTAATCCAGGAAATCGAGGCGAGAGTGGCGGAGGCGACCAGCCGTATCTCCACCGTCCTGAAGTACGAGGCTGCGGCGCCGTACACCCAGAACACGCACTACCTCGCCGAGAAGCGCGACAAGCATCTCGCGCGGTACAAGGATGCGCGCGCTGGCCGGTCGACCCCGGAGGGTGTCACTCCTGCGGTGCCTGCACCAGTCGGCGAGGAGACCCTCAAATTCCCTCAGAGTGAGTTCGACAATTCGGTGCTATGTTACGCGCTTCTCACTGAGTCTCATTCTAGCTGATAACCCGTTCGCGTCATACGTTCCAGCGCCCAACAGTCAGGGAACCACGCCGACGACGCATGCCCACACGGCATCGGGGTCGTTCTCACCCACCCCCGGCGCCCCGCCGTTCGGTGGATCCTTCTTCGGACGAACACAGACCGCAAGCTCTCCCGCGCCGCGGCCATTCTCCTTCGGGAAGACCAGCGGGGCCGTTCCCGCCTCTTCCAAAAATCCCAGCTCGGTCCCGTTCAACCCCTCATTCTCTGCTTCCACCTTCTCTTCTGCTGCTCCTCCCGCGCCTTCGCCTCAACCACCCTCACACCCTCCTCCGGCAACAGCGACGTCTACCACCGCAGGAAACACACGCGAGGCATCTCCGCAGAAGAGCGATACCGGCAGCTCCGCCTCGCAGGCACGAGAGCAAGACATGCGCGACGCGATAGCCGCACTGGCTAAGCTCGGGATCAACGCGACCCAGGACGACCTGGGCAAGCTTCACCCGCCCGACGAGTACGAGGAGGAGTTGGAGCTAATGGCTGAGGTCCGAGCGTACTTTGACGTCTCTTACAAGGTCAGTAGTCGCCTTCCCTTCTCAAAAATCCTTGAAATGCTCACCGGATCTGATCACCTCTAGCGCGTCATCGACTACATCCCGCTCGCCATCGACCAACACTTCCTCTACGAGTTCTCCGAGGCGCTGCAGGGCCTCATGTTCGAGAAGCTCGGGCTGGGCTCAGACGGCTCCCAGGCACGATGCGCGGCCTACATCGCCGAGGACCCACACGTAGTGGCGACCCGTGAGGAGCTGACGACGAAGCTGAAGCGTCTCGAGACGGTCCAGAAGGCATTGCTCAACTTTGGGCTGTGAGGATGGCAGATGTTTGATAGATATCTTACCGTGCTTCCATTGCTTGGATATTCTCCGTTAATTGTATTCCATGTGTGCTGCGACCTGTCCGGCTTTAAGCCGAACTCCCTTGTCTGTGCCACGGAAGATGGCCGTATAGCGCGGGCGCAACGCCTCTCACAGCTGCGGTCAGCCATTGTCCCCACTATCGAGGCCGAACATAGCTACGTCTACAAATAGTGAACGGCCAGACCCTACACCGCACAAGAATACACATCCCGGCGATCGGACGCGCCGAAGAACGATTAGCAGGCGAAAGCGGAGGGCTACCGTAGAGTACATGTCCGTATAATGATAAACTAGTCGCGAAGTAGATTCTACCGTGCACAAGCAGCGTCCCGGGCCCGTCCTCCCTCCCAACTTCCAACCTCCAATCTCCGACCTCTGAGGGTCTGACCTTTCGCGCGCGTTCAGTACCCCGTCGGGCGCGCGCCCGCTTTCGAGGTGTCGTAAGCTCGTATCAGCCGCGCCTGGTCTTGCCGGGACGCGTTCTCCGTCTGGCTGAAGGCGAACCCGCGGTTCCGCCGCATGCGCTGCACCGCGCGCACTTTCTTGATCGCCTTCTGGAACCTGGGGCACACGTCCGCTCGTCAGTAAAAGTAGAGCAGCCGAAGAGGCGGACACGTACTGTTCTTGTCTCGGACGATAGTCCGGAATGTTGTACTTCTGGATCTCCTGCGCGATGTGGTACGTCTCTGGCATGTACGTTCTCCGGTAGCTGCAGCTGTTGTTAGCACGCGTAACAAAGATGAAAGCTAGGAAAGAGACCCACTATTTCCAGACAAAGTCGCGAGTGAGACAGAGGATTGGCACCAGAAGGACGACGAAGTAGAAGATCCAATCCGTCCACAGACGTGGTACGATACCCTTGTACTCGGTCGAAAACCCAATGGCGGGGGCGACGACGGCGTAGAGGGGAAGGAAGGCCATCGTGAAGACAAACGAACCGGGGATGGCTGTGGAAGGCGATCGTCAACGGCGATATGCATACGAAGTGCAACCTGCTTACCGGCCACGGTGTACTTGGTCCACAAACTGACGGGAGGAAACACGTCAGCGGCGAAGCAGCCTAAAGAAAAATCCACCTACTCGGAGATTAGGGCAGCCTTGCCCAGCACGGTGAGCAGCACTGCCAGGTACAACATCGTACCCCAGAACCAATGTCCCGAGTCGTACCCCGTCGCCTGCTTGAGATCTCCCCAGAACAGGATGACCGAGAAGCCGAACGTGATCTGCAGACCTCAGTCAGCCAGGACCCAAACTCCCGGACAGCACACGTACGATACTGTGATAAAGCGCATTCCCGACCCACAGCCAGAACTGCGTGCGCGTGAAGAACGCGTTGCGCTGTCCGAGCATGTAGAGCTGGGGGTAGCGATCGAGGATGCGGGCCGATACGAACTGGTCGAAGATACCGATGACGAGCGGCGGAAGGAGAGTGAAGAGCACGTTGTAAAGAGAGAGCGTCCAGGACTCGTAGGCGATCTGCCCCGAGAAGTTGTTGAAGAAAGAGAACTGTCCGAACGTCGATGAGCCACGGGCCCGCGTAAGATCATTGCCAAACATACCCAAAACTGTGTCATGTACAACACGATGTTCTTGTAGAACGAATCTGCCGGGAAACATCCGTCAGCAAGCCAGCAACACTAGAGAACAGCCACAACTCACACAACAGCAACTTGGACAACCGAGTGTAGCTCCACGACCCATGAACAAGCAGGAGCTTCTTGAGGTACCGGAACTGCGAGATCGCAACGTCGGCAGCACGCGCAGCCTGCAGACCCTCAACACCAGAAATACCGACACCGACGTGGGCGGCCTGGATCATGCTAACGTCGTTTGCCCCATCGCCGATCGCGAGCAGGATCGACTTCTGGTTCTTCTTGACGAGCTTGACGACGAGCGCCTTTTGGAGCGGGGAGACACGACCTGCACACCCTATCGTCAGAATTTCCTCTCCACGTAGTGAGTGGGCGAACGTACAGCAGATGACGGCCTTGCAGAGGATAGCGAGCTCCAGGAACTGCTTCGAGATGTCTTTCTCCAACGCGAACGTGAGGCTCTTGCCGTCTTCAGTGCAGCGTACCATGAGCCGAATCCAAAGCATACGGGACGAACGTACGCACCGATCACGAGCGCGAGGTCCTCCTGGTCTCCGCCCGAGCTGCGCTGGCTCTTGATCGCATTCAGCCGTTTCGTGATAAAGTCCGCCGTCTCGTGCGCCGTCTCCTCGTTCACGATAACCTGTGTTCCTGATCAGCCTCCCCTCCCCAATAAGCGAACCAGCAAACTCACCAAGTTCATCGACTCCGAAATCAACCTGCACGACATCCCGATATTGATCGCCGTCTCCTGCCTGTCGCCCGTAAGCACCCAGACCTTAATCCCCGCCATCTGCAGCGTATGGATCGTATCCGGCACCCCCTCCTGCAACTTATCCTCAATCGCCGTCGCGCCCAACAAAAACATATCCCTCTCGATCAGCTCCGCCGCCTTGTCCAGCGCCTCCCCCCGCCCATTGATCGTCGCCGCCGCCTGGTCGTATACGCTCACCCACTGCCTATACTCCGCCTCCGGGATATCCCTGCTCGCAATACAGAGCGTCCTGAGCCCGTCCGTGGCGTAGTCCTCGAGGTGCAGGAGGGTCTTCTCCGTGAACGGCTGGTTCTCCGAGAGGCGCTCGAGGATGACGGTGTCCGCGCCCTTGCAGAAGAGCTTGATGCGCCCGTCCGGGCAGCGGACGACGGTGGACATGCGCTTCCGGGTCGAGTTGAACTCGCAGACGTTGAGGATCTCGTACTCGAGCGACGTGCCGTGCACGTTGACGAACACCGACTTGGGCTTCCGGGTCTGTTGCAGCGAACGCGATCAGCAAGAGCGCGCACGAGGAGAAGTGAACGTACGTGGAACTGGTACCCCAAAATCTCCGCGCCAGACACGAGCGCCGCCTCGTCCGGACTGGACGCCTGGTACTCCATCTTCCCATCATGAATCTCCGGGATAACCGTATGGCAAACCGCAAGCAACGTCAAAAACTCGTTCGCCACCTCCCTCTGCCCGCTCGGATCGGCCGCAACGTCCATGAACGGGTTCTGCCCCCCACTCGCCATCTCCCTCAAGTCCGCAAAGCTCCTCCACGCCTCCTTGTCGTCGTCCCCATCTCCCCTCCTCGACTCGTCCACGACGTCCGCATACGCCACGCCCCCGATCGAGCAAAAGCGGAACTCCATCTCGTTACGCGTGAGCGTGCCCGTCTTGTCGCTGAACACGTACTCGATCTGGCCGAGCTCCTCGACGAGCGAGGACGTGCGGCAGAGCGCGGGCGTGTCCGTCTTGGCGTAGTACATGTCGAGGTCCGAGTTGATGAGCTGCGCCTGCTGGAACTTGACGACTTCCATGGTGACGATGAGCGAGATCGGGATGAGGTTGTTGTACAGGATGATGAAGGTCAGGATGTCTGCGCGCGGGTCAGAGGGGAAGTCTTGTGGTAGACGTTCGCGACTTTACCTTCAACAAACCCTTTCGCTGCAGCAGATCATCAGCAATGCATCACGCAGGAGCGCTAATAAACTGACCTCGTCCAGAGATAGTCGACGTCTCGAGCAAGTACCATTGTGAACTTGAGAAGAACCACTACACACAGTTTGAGGAATAGAAGAGTAGCAGGACCGCCTCTACTCACAGTACGGATACTGCTACCAACTGTCGAGCCAATAGACAGCGCCAGTAGGAAGATGAACAGGAACACGATATGGACGTTGACCTGCCGCTCGACAGCGGTCCGCTTGATCGGTGCAGCCCTACAGAACCATCAACATCATCCTAGCACTCAGACGTAGCAAGCACTCACGTCGCATTCCGCATCAACTTCGTCTCATGCCCTGTAAACACCACGAACCCATACGCCCACGGCGTGTTCCTGATCTGAGCGCCGCGCAGCAAGAGCTGATCCGGGCCGAGGGGGATCGTCTTCGGGACGCCCCCGGCGGAGACGAGCTCGAGCGTGCCCTCGTACGTGTACAGCGAGTTGTTCGGGTGCTCCGAGCGGACCGTGCCGTGCAGCTGCGTGACGAGGTGGGGCGCGGTGAGGTTGGCCGTCTGTGGAGACGCTTGCTTGATCTTCAGGTTCGTCTCGCTGCCGCGCGGTGAGTCTCGGAGCAACGATAGCCCAGGAAAGAACAAAAGTACGCACCCGTCAAGGTTGGAAGTTTCGATGTAGCAGAAACCCTCCGGCTCACTAGAGCTGATGAGCAGGACGTCTGCAGGGATGAACTCATTGCTCTCAAGGCGGAGCACGTCGCCGACCATGATGTCCTTCCATTTCTTCTCGGCGAAGGTGCCATCTGGTTGGAGGACCTTTGCCATGCGCGCGTTGAGCTCGGAGTCGGACTGATGGCGTTTCTGCGCGCGGGGTAAGCACCGGAATTAGACGAGCGTTTGGGAGCTGCGCCCGCGGCCATAGCCTCGCACAGCAGATGATACGGGATGTCTTTCGTGGAACGTGGAACAACGCAGACAGGCCGGCGTGGGACCCACAGAGGGACCGCGGGAGGGGCGCGGGAGAATGGGCGCGAAGACGGGGGCTAGGATGAGGGACTTACCAAGTCCTCCTGAGTCTCCTTGAAAGCAGAGGCTAGCAATACAAAGGATAGCGGGAGGATGGTGGTATAGGGATTTGTTGGTGAAACGTCGGGTATCTGCTGTATAAGGGCGGTGAAGAGGAAGAACAAGTTCGCATACTTGGAGAATTGCTCTGGGAACGGATGAAGTGAGAGGGGAAGGGGCGCATGCGTGCAGAGGGGGCGCACCGAAGAGGAACTTGGGGACGAAGGTGGCGAGGTTGTACTTGCTGGTGGAGACGTAGTTGTTGCAGAAGTCGGCGTTGGCGTCGGGGTTGTTGAGGGCTATGGCGCGGGTGCCAGTGAGGACCTTCTCCTTCTTCTGCCAGGGCCAACTGATGTTCTTGAAGGACTTTGCGAAGGACCGCGAGGGTTTGCGCTGGTGCCTAGCGGACGAAGACGAGGACTGGCCGGGGAACGCGGCGGAGCCGGCGAAGGGTTTGGAGTTTGGCTGGTCGTCATCGAAGGACCACTGGTCTGGCTGGATGGTGGTGCCCGGGAGGGAGAGCTGGGAGTTTCCTGCGGGCGGGGCTCCTGCGCGTGCAAGGGGGAGGCCGCTCTCCTTGGACTGCATTGCGGGAGAGCGGCCAAAGGCGGAGTCGGGGCCGTCGACATCGTCGTCGTCGAAGAAGGGGTCGAGTGCCTGGGGAGATGAATGGGGCGGGTAGCCGGTGTTTGCTGGCTGGTACTGCTGGCGGGTGGCAGGGTTTGCCTGAGAGACGAGGCGGACAAAGTCGTCGCTCATCGTATCCAGCGATGAGCTCGGGGTAGAAGGCGGCGGCGTGGCCGAGAGGAACGGTGAGCGTCGAAGTCGGACTGCGTCTCAGCGTCGCACTGCTGCCTGCGCCCGCACAGCTGCGCGTCCGGGTTAGGGTTTCCGTTCTGGGACGCACGCCCGACGCGAAGACTGCCGGATCGAGTGCGTCATGCCCGCCCTGTCCTCCGCTCCGTACGGGCCTCTCTCTCCCAGCCATGGCCTCATGAATAATCCGTCGCTTCTCTTGTGTAAACCCGCTCCTCCTCCTCTCTCTTTCCTCACGCCTTCTTTGCGATGTTCGCCAGGGTACGGCCGCCACCTCTCTCGCATGCCCCGCATGCACGGCTCCTTCGCGTCGGCCAGACATTTCGCCAGGCGTCCTCAGGCACGCCTTCGTCTTCGAAACCGAAAGGACTTCTCTACGACCCCTCGTCTCGCCTGCACCGTTACGTCTTCCGCACCGTAATAGGCCTCTTCGTCCTCGATGCTGCCTACTACATAGACCGGGAATTTAATGCATCCGCTTTAACGCGCAACCTTAGAACCATTTGGACAGTGAGTGCCCGAGTCTTCCGTCTCGTCTTCCTTGGCGGAATTCGCCGCAATGAATCGCGTGGCTCAGCAAACGGCGAGATCTGCGTTAGCACCCGACCTAGAGAGTTCTGTCAGAGCAAACCGCCGTGCTTGCCCCGACTCCGGAGTGTCGTGACGTTACTCAGAGACTGATTGAATCCCCAGTGCGGTGTGATTGCCCTAGACTACAAGATCAACTTCACTCCAGAAAAAGCAGCCGGAATTCCTGCCCTGCAAGAGCGCGTCGCCGAGCGTGTTTATGACCTATTGATCTCTAATGGCGGTCTTTACATTAAGATAGGTTCGTCTCTCCATCTCGCTTCTACAATTACGTCTCGCTCATACACCCGCCTCATAACTGCAGGCCAGGCCTTCGCAAACAACGCTGCCCTACTTCCCAAACCCATGCAGGAAAAGTTCGCAAAGCTCTTCGACGACGCCCCCCAAGTCCCCTACGCCGTCGTCGACCGTGTCTTCCGCTCCGAATTCGGTCGCCCCCCTGCGGGCCCAGACGGCGTCTTCGAGGTCTTTGAGGAGCAGGCCGCCGCGAGCGCGAGCATCGCCCAGGTCCACCGCGCCAAGCTCCGCGCCGACGATGGCACAGAGCAGTGGGTCGCCGTTAAGATCCAGAAACCAGACGTCGGCAAGCAGGTCTGGTGGGACCTCAACGCCTTCCGCGCCGTCATGTGGGCCTACGAGCACTGGTTCTTCCACATCCCCGTCTACTTCGCCGCCGGTGCGTTTTCCCCTGCCCCTTGCGTACGCCTCCTCTAGGTCTGACGATTACCCTCCGCAGACTTCATCACAGACCACCTCCAACGCGAACTCGACTTCGAAGCCGAAGCCCAAAACGCCCTCCTCACCGCCTCCTTCGTCGCCTCCGAGCCCCGCCTCTCCACTCGCGTCTACATCCCCCACGTCTTCCCCTCCCTCTCCACCAAGAAAGTCCTCGTCGCCGAATGGATCGACGGCGTCCGCCTCTCCGACCGGCGCGGCATCGCCCGCCTCATGGGCGACGACCCCTTGTCCGCCCATACCTCCTCCCCCGTGCCCACCGCCGACCGCTTCCCCCGCCTCGCGGGCGGGAGCAAGTGGGTGATGCGGACGATGGTCGACCTCTTCTCCGCGCAGATCTTCGACTGGGGCTGGGTCCATTGCGACCCGCACCCGGGCAACATCATCGTCCGCCCGCACCCCTCTCCCTCCCAACGTGGGAGGGCGCAGTTCGTCCTGCTCGACCATGGGCTGTACGTGCGTGTTTCGCCGTCCTTCCAAGCTCAGTACGCAAGACTGTGGAAAGCCCTCCTCGCGGGCGACTTTGCCGTCGTCCGCGCCGTCGCTGAGGACTGGGGCATCGGCGCCCCGGACCTGTTTGCGAGCGCGACGCTCATGCGGCCTGTAAGCTTCAAGGACAAGAGCAAGAGCAAAGACGGGGTCGCGCCCGGACGCCGCTTTGTGGAGATGGACGAGTACGAGAGGGGCGTGGCGATGAAGGAGAAGCTGAGGAGCTTCCTGACGGACACGGATAAGATGCCCAAGGAGCTCATCTTCATCGGACGGAATATGCGGTGCGCGCTCTCGTCTTTCTCATCGTTAGTGCAATTCCGTTGACTGACCTGGGCCATGCCTCGCCCTCTTCCCCAGCATCGTTCAAGGTTCGTTCATCGTTTTTCTCCCTTGGACTCTACCACTGACCCCACCCACAGGTAACAACCAACAATTCGGCGCCCCCGTCAACCGAATCCGCATAACCGCCTTCTGGGCCTCCCGCTCCCTCGTCACCTCCCCCTCTCTCACCCTCACCGCCCGCCTCCGCTCCGCCCTCAGCCACCTCGTCTTCCTCTCCGTCATATTCTCCCTCGACGTCCTCTTCTACGCCACGCGCGTCCGCCAGTGGCTCGCGCGCCGCCTCGGGCGCGCCAGTGCCGTCAGCTTCGAGGACGCGCTCGAGCGCTCCATGCGCGACTTTGCAAAGTCGAACCTGGGGATTGACGTCCCCGAGGGCGTGTTTGATGGATAGATAGGCAGATAGACCGGCCATCTAGATTTACATATTTTAGAGTTCGGATCCTCCTCTGTATCGTACTACGGCCGCCGCATCGGGAGGGTATATCCAGGATGCAATAATATAACGAACGGGGTGGTGGTGGTAATATGCCTACTACTGGTACTAAACACTCCATACTCCAAGCCTGAATCCAGCAGAGAACTCGAATAGGTCAAAAGAAAACACTCATACACGCCACCTCGCCACCTCCTACAACTTCATCAACCCCTTCATAGCATTCGCGACCGCAAAGCTCGACTTGGCCATGACCTGCCTGCTCTCCTTCGAGACCTCCTGCTGCGCCTGCACCTCGCTGAGGCGGTTCGCGTGCTCCCCGAGCTCGCGGAGGATCTCCTCGCCCTGCGCCTTGGACGCGGGCGGCAGGTTGTCCTTGCACACCGCGACGATGCTCGACACGATCGTGATGATCTGCGTCAGGTTCTCGTTCAGGTTCGGGGACGGCGTCGGGCTCCGCACGCCCGAGAGCACGCTCTGGATCGCGTACACGATCGACTCTGTCTGCGCCTCGAGGTACGGCTGTGCGTAAAGTCCCGTCAGTGTACGATCGCCACCCACATCCACACATGATGACGCACCTTGAGCTCAGCCCACGCGTCCTCGGGCCCATCGCCCGTCGCCGAGCTATCGCTCTTGTTGCCGCCGACCCTGCTCTTCTCGAACAGCGGCGGGGGCGAGCTCGCGTTCGAGCTCGACATATTCGAGGGCGGCCGCCTCGGCGTCGCGCGGGGGGACGACGTCGGAGACCCCCTCACGTCATCATTCCCTCCCCCGCGCGAGCTCGTGCTGCTCCCGCTCCTCTGATGGCTCCCGCCCCTCAACTCCTCCACCGCGCGCAACGACGGCGTATACCCATTCGTCGCAGACCCCGCCCCGGGCGAGTTCCCCGCGTTGGCCGCAGCGACCGCCGGCGCGAACGCCTCCTGCTCCGCCCTGCTCGCCTTGCGAATATGCACCGTCTTCCCCAGCTCCGTCACCGTCGCCGCGACATGGCTCGCCGCCGCATCGAGCAAGCTCACAGGTGCCATCCCCGCGCTCGTCGCGTGCGTCTTCGCCGCCTGCACGAGGTTGCTCAGCGTCGCGTCCAGCCGCTCCCTGAGCCCCGAGAGCGCCTCCGCGTCGACCTCCCCGCGCTCGCGCTGCGGCCTGCGCTCGAACGCGCGCACGTCGTCCGCGAGCGCGCTCACCGCGTTCACGACCGCCTTCATCTGCTGCAGCACGCGCGAGGGCGCGTTCGAGCGTCCGGCGGTGAGCAGGCTGTCGATGGACGAGACGAAGGCGGTGACGTGGATGTCGACGAGCCCGCCTTCGCGCGAGACGGGCAGCTGTTCGTCTACCTTTGGCGGTTGGAGGTAGAGTTGCGACGTCGCTGTTCGTCGCATCGCCATCAGTCATCTAGTCGTGGACATCATGAAAGAAGGACGCACCTCGGGCACTGCGCAGTTCGGTCTTGGCCTGCTCGTACTTGCGTTTGTACTCCTTCACCTGCGCCTCGAGCTCGCGGATGACAGTGAGGTCGTTGTCCTTTGCCGACAGCAGCTCGTCGTTCTGCCTTGACAGGTCCCCGAGCTCAGTCATCAGACCCTCCATGTCCGTCCTGAGCTGATCCAGGATGGCCGAATCCACCTGCGCACGCGAGACGTGTTAGCAACTCCTGGATGCGAGCAAAAGAAGGCACTCACGCTCCCGCCACCGCCGCCTGATTCTAGAATGTCGCATCGCTCTTGCAGCGCTTCGATCTCGTCGCGGTCCTGGCGTTGTCTCCGGTCCGCGATGTCCTTTTCGCGCGCGCGCTCTTCCTGGAGCGTCTGGAGCTCCTGCTGGAGCGACAGCATCCCGCTGCTCTTCTCCTCCACGCGCTACAACGCCGTGCACATCAGCCCCGCTCACGAACAGAAACGACACAACCAAGAACTCACCCGCCTGAGTTGCACAATCTCGTCCTCCATCGCCCTCGCCCTCTCCTCGCTCTCGGCCCACTTCCGCCCCCTCTCCTGCGCGTCCTCAAGGTCCCGCTCGAGGCCCGCGATACGGCTCTGCATCGTCGCGATCTTGAACTCATAATCCCTCCTCATCCTCTCATCCTCCCCCGCCACGCTCGTCCTCCCATTCATCATCATCCGCGCCCCGATTCCTGCCGCCCCTCCTCCCCCCGCGGACCTATCCGACGCCTGACTCTGGCGCGAATAGCTCCCCCTTTCATAATACTCCTCCCCGCTCCTCCGCCCCCCCTCATCCTCGTCCGCCTGCTGCAGCCTCGCGCTCAACCCACTGAGCCCGCCAAGCCCACCCGCCCCAGTCGGGGGACTCCTCGGGCTCTGCTCCTCCTCCCTCTCCGAGTCGCTCGCCGCGCCCCCCATTCCTCCCCCTCCCATCCCCCCTCCCCCTCCTCCTATGCTCCTCACCCCCCTCCCAGTCGCAGTCGCCTGCGAGTCCCTCCCATACGGCACCTCGATCTCCTCCTCCGCAATCGTGCTCTTATTGGGAATAATCATCCCCATCCCCGCCGTCGCGCTCTGCGCGTCGCTCGCCACGCTCGTGCTCTCGCTCGGGCGCCTCCCCAGCCCCGCGTTCGTTGTGGTGTCCTGGCTGGGGCGCCGCCGATCGGCCCCAGAGACAGAGACAGAGCCGGAGTAGAGGTCCTGCGAGGGCTTGCGCCGCGAGAAGCCGTCCCCGGTCGACGCGCCCGGGGTGCTCCCCCCATAGCCCGAGTCGTTCCCGCGGTCCTCTGACGTGCGGCCGTTGCGCGGGAAGTCGGGGGAGGGGTAGTCGTCGTATGTGGATCCCGGGGAGATGGCGGAGGGCGGGCCGTCGGCTTCGAGCTACGGACGTGGGCGTTAGCAGCTGCAGTAGTTGTAGCAAATGAGGGAAGGGGCGTACCTCTTCTTTGAACTCGGGGTAGCGGCGGGCGAGCTCGTAGTAGACGTCGCTGGAGAGGTCCTTGAAGCGCCCTGTCGGGAGCGTGGCGAGCTTCTGCCGGGCCTGGTTCCGCTTCGGGTGGAAGTCATCGCGGACGGGGAGGAAAGGTACTGCAAGCGAGCGTCAGTGTCGAGTCAGCGCCTCATAGACGACGACGATCGGAAAGACGCACCTTCATTGTCGCTGGTGTTGTTCTTGCGACGCATCAGCTCATCGTACACATCGGTGGAGAGCTCCTGGAACTGCTGGCGCGTGAGGCGGGTCAGCTTCTGCCTCGCCGTCGACCGGGAGTTGGCGGGCTCTGTGATAGAGGAGATGGTCAGCACCGAAGTACCGCGGTGGGGCTTGCCCTCGTAGCGCGTGAGCGGGACATAATCGCAGACGGGATACAGGCGCGAGGGCATAGCTCCGACGACGGCCGGGGGTGCCAAGTGCAAGTGCTCTGCCCAGCCCCGCCCTCGCCCTCATAAGGCGGGCATACATGGGATATAGAGCACGCTCGATAGAGCATGCAGCACTCGGGACAGATGACAGATGAGAACCGGGGCTCTGTTGGTCGAACGAGTTCTCGCGCGATGGGACTGCAGCCGCGCGTGCACTCTCCCAGCCACACTTCGGCCTCGCCTCCGGTCCACGCAAGCAGCGCTGTGGAGTGAGATCCTCGGGGGATGCCCCGTCCGACGTGTGCCCGCACATACGAACCGAGCCTGATCTCGCGCGCACGGTGTGTGCACTGTCGCCATGCGAGACTGGGGCCGGGGTGGACGTATGCTCGCATGCGGGACATGACGTCGTGATAGTGCCCAGTCGGACGACGATCGAGAACGCGGATGGCGATGGATGGCGGGTCTCATGAACGGGCCTACGACGGGCATAACGCGACCGGAGTGGCACCGAGGGAAGGGCGGGTCGTAGGGAAGAAGAGCTGCTCTGTGACCGGTGCCGGACAGTATCGCCCGCAAATCGCTCAGAGCGGGCGGGGGAACATACGGCAGAGGGGATCTGCAGCGGACGTCTGGCGAGCTGCGGAAGCATGGAAATCGGACCGAAGAGGGAAGTCGGGCGACAGAGGCCCGCGTACGGCGATCCATTCGGCCGCAATGCAGCGAATGCGTCGAGGTGATGCAGGAAGAGAGGCATGGACGAGACGGGAGGACGGGGAGGAAGGAATGCAGGACAAAGAGAGAGGGAAGCGTGCATACATACCTTTGGCGAGATAGGCGGCGAGGTATTGACTGAGCTCGGCAAAGTGGATGCGGGCTATGGCACGGGGATCCGCATTTGACTGTGATGAGGGGGCATCTCTGAGAGGACGGTAGGATTCTGTTCGATAGTTGGATATGCCAGAGTAGGTTGTGTTGGTGGGCGAGGCCGCCCTGGTCGAACCTGCGCGTCTCATGGTGGGAACCGGTGTCGGAGGAAAGCGTAATCAATGAGGAAGAGAGTGAGTGGCCGCAGGAGAGAGCGTGAATGGCGGCGAGGAGGGGCGGAAATGAGAGGTCGGCGGAGGGTCAGCGGCGGAGGAAGAGACTTGTCGGGGACAGAGCTGCACACAGCGGACGGGTCGGACTCCGGATGCTAAATCAGGCAGCCCGCGTCCCCTCGCGATTGGGCGTCTCTCCTCTTGGCGCCCCGTCCGGGCCTGACGCCCACCAACGCTCTCTCCTTGGCCTCTCCGAGTCTCGTCCTCTCGCTCGCGTCGCCTTCAGCCTGCGGTCTCCGCAGCGTGCTGCTTCCTCCTCGCTGGCCACTGACGACTCGTCTGTTGAGGTCTTCACAGCTCCTGTACTCACAGCGTATCCACCTTTCGCGACCTCGACCCGGCCGCGTTGCGTTCACATCAACCCGCCTCACCCGCTTCGCTACCGTCATGGATACATCTTGGTTACATTTCCAGGCTTCCTCTTCCATCTCTTCTCTCCTCTAACGACGTCCATTCTCCCCTTCTTCGCCGCTGGGGCTGTGCCCACGTGGCTAAGGCACTCGTTCTTCCAATGCCATACTCACTCCCCCACGGATAAACAGCCTGGGATTGTATATTCAACTGGCCCTCTGCGAACCCGCGGACACGATCACCATGTGTGATGTTGACGGATCTCTGCTCCAGACACGCTCATCTCTGCTGTGCGTGATCCTGCCACTTCGGCGCATCCTATTATTAATTGCTGAGTAGTGTCGTCGGCTCCTTCTCGTCACCACGCTCGCTAACAATTAGACAGTCCTGGTAATCGCCAGCTGACTTACTCCGGGCTTAACCTCCGTCTGTGGTTGAAAATGTGGCTGCAGACAGCTTCATATGCCCGTATCCGACAGCCATCAAATTATCCTGCTGGACAGTTACTCGACTTTCATGACGAGCCCAGGATGGGCTTTGAGGCTAAGTCGGTACTTACGTTGAGGCTCTACAGACGGTAAGGTTATGCTGCGTCCTGTCAGCTGGACGCCACTTCGTTTCCAGGCCGATTTAATGACTGTGCGGAGGGAGTGCATACTGCTCAGAGTATAGTCTGTATATATGTTTCCATGTCTGTTGTCCTGTACCGACGAAGACTCTGCTGTATGATTAGGTCCATACCGATGTTCCTTTCAACAATAGTCATACCTGATCGTCCTCGATGGGGCCTGCATCCCAGGGCCAAGGTCAGCCGCCGTATTTTAGAGCATCGGAGAACTCAAACGTGGTGTCTGGCTGGCTAAAGCTGTTTTACTTACTCGCCCGCCGGATTTTACGACGCTCGCGCTCCGAGGCACTCTCCGAAGGACGGCGCTATAATGTGACGTTGTGACACTCTTCTGTGACTAGCGTGTGACGCACGTGAGGGACGCGTTGTGGACAGAAGTGGGCCAGCTGAGCCGACCGCCAGCTGACGACGTTGCCTCCTCCGACCTCGACTCGACCGCGAGCCCTCTCTCCTCCATCTTTCGTTGTATCCTATATCCATCAAAGTCGCAGATCATCATGGGCGGTGCAGGTGCGCTTTCCCCGCTCTCTGTCGCTCGTCTGAATCGAACTGACTGCGTTTGGTCGTATGCGGATACCCCTCGATTCTCTATTCTTACCGCCTTCTATCCCCCGACATCTGCGCGCATGCTCTCTCCGTCCGGGGTATAACGGTCTATCCTCTTTTACGCTCTTCGTCGCGGTCCCGTCGTGCAGGATGGCTTTTCCTCTTCTCGGTTCTCATGGCCGCCGGTCTTCTCTTCACCATGGTCTTCTTCGTGCGTCCTCTTCTCTTTCTCCAGCCCTTACACCTCCCAACCATTTCGTTTCATTGCATGCCTTTCTCAGATCATCATGTTCTCGGATCTCGAGTGCGACTACATCAACCCCATAGACCTCTGCAATAAGCTCAACCAGGTACGCCCTCCTCCCGCTCTCCTTGCGGCGCCCCGCCCCTGATCATTTTGCCCATCCCTCAGTTCGTCCTCCCCGAGAACATCGCACACGCCTTCCTCGCCCTCCTCTTCCTCCTCTCAGGCCAATGGGTCGCGTTCCTCCTCAACGCGCCATTACTCGCCTTCAACATCAACAAGTGCGTATCCCTTCCCCTGCCCTTCGCGTGACGGACAGAGCTGATCCGTGCGTCCAGGATCCGGGGCGGGAACCACATGTACGACGCGACGGAGATCTTCCGCACGCTACCAAACCACAAGAAAGAGAGCTTCATCAAGCTCGGCTTCTACCTCCTCAGCTTCTTCTACTACCTCTACCGGTACGTGGCCTGCCCCTGCCCCCCTCTGCGTTTACGTCACCCCCTCCGCTGCGCACTCTACGCGCAAATCGTCCCACTCTCTATCATTCATCACCCATCATCCTACCCTCTCCAATCTGGTGCGCCCGCGTGCGGTTGCTGACACGCCCCCCACAGGATGATCCTCGCGCTTATCCAAGAGAGCGAGTAAACCGCCGGCGGCCAAGCGCCCCCACGCGCCTTCCTTCAGCCTCTCCGGATCCTCGCCTCGCCGGTCGCCTCGCCTTCTGTCCTCCTGTCTCCCCACCACGACCTCTGCTGTAATCATCTAAATCCACAAACATCCACGCTTCTTTCACGACGGACGACATTTGTACGAACCGGAGACGTCTCGGGGGCGGGGGCTGGCGCAGGACGGAGGGGCAGGAAGAGGCTGACGGGGGGTGGGAGGTAGGAGAGAGGCTGAGAGAGCGGGGCGGAGGGACAGATCTATCTGGGGCCCGTGCGTGTGCGTAGCTTGCAATGATGCTTTCTTTTCTTTTCTTCTCCGTACCTGCGAGCTTGTGGTGGCTAGTGTGCAGTCCTGTTCCGAGTAGTGTTGGGTGATTTACCCTCATGAGGCTGACAGCACGAGCAAACCAGCCCCGCTCGGCTTGCACGATCGCAAGTACCACTTGTTCGGATCAACGCCATCGGCATACGAGTGGTGTGTCTTGACGGGCAGGATGGTACGGTCCTATAGGCCTGGCACCAATGTGGGCTGACTTGGGTGGCTGGACTTAAATACTCGACCTCTAAGCACTTTGCGCGCGTACCACATATTTAACCGGAGACATACGTCATTGCGTGTCCTTTATTGGTTCGACGCGATTGAGTTGTGAGGCGAACAGAGCCCGAGAGGCGAACTCGTTTGCCAGCCTCATTGTCAGCCCGGACCGGTCAGCCGCCGCTGGTGGACTTTATAGCGGCGACTCCCCGGGGTGCGCTTGACCTCACCCTCCCCATCCCCAACCTGCCTCGCTACTTATGCGCTCCTGCCATGACCAGCTCTGTCGCCCTGGACCTGTTGCTGATGGAACTCCCGCCAACGTCGGAGCTCGGTTGTCCTCACCCCATAGCCCATGGAAGTCCGCGAGGAGCGCCATGAGCGAAGACTAGACAGCGACCAAGGTACGCTTGTGCTGTCCTCGCCTTCAACCCGTGCGGGGCTGGCATGCCTTGTTCACTGTATACCCCCAGAATGGCTGTCTTGCATGCTCTCTTAGTGGGAACGGGGCGTTGCTTGACATCAACTTCTGTCACCCACAAAACCACAACTGCCGCCCGTCCCGACTGCCCCTCGCCCTCGCCTACTCGTCTCTATCAGACTCTTGAAAAGAGCCCTGTCCACTGATTTCCAACTCCCTCGGTTGCAGTGTTAGTACGGAGCTCGTTTGACGGCGCGGCGAAAGCCTGAAAAGTGCGTATTCAGCTGTGGCGTTGAGTTTGTGGGTCCCCACCCTGATCCCGATCCCTGGACACCCAGTTCCCACCGATGCGCCTCCTAAACACCAAGACGGCCAAGCTCGAGGACTTCAACGACCCTTTACACCTCCCGCCCTACGCCATCCTCTCCCATGTCTGGCGAGACCCCGGCGAGCAGTCCTTCCAAGAAGTCAACGCCCTCCGAAAAGAAGACGACCCCCGCGCCTGCGTCTCGGCCAAGATCCGCCAATGCTGCATCTTCGCCGAGAAGGAGGGCTTCGAGTGGATCTGGATCGACACCTGCTGCATCGACAAGTCCAGCTCCGCCGAGCTCTCCGAGGCGATCAACTCCATGTACGCCTGGTACGCCGCCGCGGACATCTGCTACGTCTATATGCACGACGTTGAGGACACCCACCCCTCGCGCGCGCCGTCTTTCCGGCGCAGTGCCTGGTTCAAGCGCGGGTGGACGCTCCAGGAGCTCCTCGCCCCCGCGCACGTCGTCTTCCTCTCCAGGCACTGGCACACGCTCGGCACGAAGCACACGCTCGCGCACCTCATTGAGGAGGTGACCGGGATCGACTACAACGTGCTCCTCCGCACCCTCGACCTCTCACAGATCAGCATCGCCCGGCGCATGTCCTGGGCCGCGCACCGGACGACGACACGCGTCGAGGATCGCGCGTACTCGCTCATGGGCATCTTCAACGTGCACATGCCGACTATCTACGGCGAAGGTCTGCAGGCGTTCGAACGCCTGCAGCTCGAGATCCTGAAGCGTTCCCCGGACCAGAGCATATTCGCCTGGGGGAAGCTGTCCATGTCGTACGACCAGTTCCTCCTCGCCACCCCAGTCATCCCCGACCGCGACCTTGATCCCCACCAGGCTCGTTCGTTGCTCGCGCCCTCGCCGTCCGAGTTCGCCGCCTCAGCCGACATCGCGCCCGTGGTGGCGAGCACGTTCAACGAGATTCTCGGGATTAACATCCCTCCGTCCGAGTACACGCCCACGAGCCACGGTATGAAAACGTGTCTTCCAGTCTTGTCTGGTCGGATTGGGCGGAATCCGGGCGTCCTTTGCGCCGTCCTCGCCTGCCAAGACGCACATGACAACCTCGTCATCCTCTTCCTCAGCCAGCCGCTAGCTAACGACCCGTACCTCTATCACGTCGGTGCAGATATGGCACCCTTTGCGATGGGCGCTGCCGCTTCCCACCCGTTCAGTCCACAATTACAACTCGAAATACAGCACAACGCCGCCGAACCCGGTGTTTGCTACCACCGCGTGGGCGTTCTCCCCCGTTACTTGATCAACAAAGACAAAGCCTTGCAAGCGGGGATCAGCCCGCTGTCAATGTACATCGAATTCGATCGCTCGCCCGAGAAGCCTCTGTGGGCCCAACGGCGCCCATCCACAACACTCTACAGCCCCGACCTCATCTCTTACGCTTTCTTCTTCCCCGCCTGGGTCTTCGCGTGGGGCAACCTCAGCGCCGCGTCCGACGACCCCTCGGCGACCCCGGACGCAGACGGGCTCATGCTCGAGCTCTTCCGCGGCTCCCAGCCCAAACGCACCGTCATCTTCGCGCGCAAGCCCGACCCCACCGACCGTCGCGCCCCCGACGACACCACGGACCCTCGCCCCGAAGGCTTCCGCCTGAGCATCTCCCTTGACTGCACGTGCAGCAGCGACCCTTTGCAGCACCCCGTCTCGCTCGTGGTGGACATGATCAACCCGAGTTCTCCCGCTGCCCAAGACGCGCGGCGTAGCAGCGGCGCGCACGCGAGGGGCCGGCGCGGGCGCTCGCTGAGCAACCTCCTCGAGAGCGAGACGTTCGTGCAGATGATGCTCGGGAGCACGCCCTCGCCCAGTCCTACCCGACCCACCATCCTGCCCCCTTACGACCCTTCTCGGCCCTCCTCCCGCTCCCGAGCCCCCTACGCAGAAGACGCACCGTCCGGTGCCGGCGCGTGGCAATGCACGAACAAACGCACGCACCTCCCAACAATCGCGAACCCCTACCTCCTCCTCAAGTTCTTCAGCGCCCTCGGGCGCGTCGAGCTCACCCTGAAGCGATGGGAGGGGTGCCACCGGAGCCGCGCGACGTACGCGTACGTCGTGGACGTGCGTATGGCCCCCACTAGTACGGCGCTGCTCGCAGAGCCGGAACGCAAGGGGTCGCTCCCGAGCTACACGGAGGGCGTGATCCCGGAGAGCGGGGTCATCACGTACGAGCCGACGCAAGGGGACGGTCCTGGGAAGGAGGGGTCAGATCGGAGCGAGAGCCCGGCGTCGAATTTGCTGCACTTGCGGGAGCGTCATGGTGCTGTTCGAGAAGTAGGGGAGTCGAAGTCGAAGTCGAGGGGGGATTTGAGTCGACGTTCGTCCCGGCGCCGTCAGTACCAAGCACAGGATTCGCATGAGACGGTGGGCCCCATTCTTGGTGAGCTGCAACATCTTATATAGCTGGGTACAATCACTGAGGTAGGCTGGCATGCATAGCTGGTGGTATTAGTATCGAAGTCGACGAGGCTGGCAGTCAGCCGCACGACATCGGACAACATTTAGGACCGCAGCCTTGGGACAGCACGACAAATCGGGGCACATACTCCCGCAGAAGCTCCTTCTCAAGCCATGCACCTTCTTCCCCTGCCTCGTCCTACTACTCCGTCTCCCCCGGACCCTCTCCCCGCCCCGACAGGGACATGCTACTCCCCGACACGCTCCCCCTACCCACGTCCAACTCCCCCTTCCTCTCCCCCCACGTTCCGCGCTCCATGCACCGCCGCACAAGCTCGGCCTCCATGGCCGTCCAACCCTCCCACTCCCCACACCCGTCCTACCGCACCCTCCTCCCTCCACCCGCGAACCCGATGTACACCCCGCACTCACCCACGTCTTACCGCTCGCATCTGCCCCTCCCCGCCGAGCCCTCCCCGCCGCGCCTCTCGCCTCCAAGCCACCCACCTACGACCCGCCCACGCGCCTCCAGCTCCCCCGGACCCGCCCCGCCCGGCTCCTGGCCCACTCCGGGGGGCGGGGGTGGGAGCGGGGGCCTTCTCCTCTCCCATCCCCCTCCCCCACCCCATCTCCCGCCCCCTCCCTCTCCCCACCCCCAGCCCCTCCCGCCCACGTCCCAATTCTCGCACCTCGTCGCTCTCCCCTCCGAGGAAGAGCTCGCGGTGCCGCCCCCTCCCGAGCTGCCGTGGGACGCGCCGCGCCCGCCGGGGTACGTGCATGCGCCTGCGCCGACGCGGGCTTTTGAGAGGAGGGATTTTAGTTGAGTGTGAGTAGTTTTAGGGAGGGGAGGAGGGAAGTGGGTGGAGGCGGGTTATGCGGCTGGGCTGACGGGGAGGCTGGCATGGAGGTGATTCAGTAGGGTCGTCCTCCCAGCTCCGATCGTTATGTTCGCCTCCGAGTAGTCAGCCATTGGACGTGTCAGCCCTGTTGGCTGACAATGCGTGTAATAGTAGTATATCCACAGTTCGAGTCGGCCTAAATAACACGATAACATACAGGACCCATATCTTCTGACTCCGCCCGCTCGTGCGCTACCGGTCCTTCCCCGCCAACGCCAACGCCTTCGCGCCCACACCCGAAACATCGTCCACGTACGCCCACCTCTTCATCTTGTGCCCTCTCCTCTCGAGCTCCTCCAGAATCATATTGCGGTACTTCTCCACGCCCACCAAGCTCCCGCCAAAGCACAAAATCGTCTCAGACGCCTTGATCGTGCGCGGGGCGCACCCGCGCGCGGCCTCGTCGTCCTCGGGGCGGAGGAGGACGCAGAGCTGGTCGACGAGCAGGCGCGTGGTCGCGCGGAGCACCTCGAGCGCGAGCGCGTCCCCGTCCTCGAACGCCGCGGCGAACACGAGCGGGGCGAGGCTCGACAGCCTTTTCTCCCTCGCCATCAGGAGGTACCCCGGGCCCTCCTTCCCCTCCGCCTTCTCCTTCTCCTTTTCCGCGTCTTCGCCCGTGCCAGGCAGCGGGTCCGGCTCGTGCACGACCGCAAGGAGGTCAAACACGTCCTCGATCCCAAAATGGCGCATCACCCTCTCCCGCAACGTGCTCCCCTCCAGCTCCCTGCGCTCCTCCGAGCCCGTCTCATACACGCTCGCCCTGTCCGCGGCCCACAGCACCTGCCTAACCGCCTCGCGCCCGACGTGGAACCCCCCTCCCTCGTCGCCCAGGATCCACCCCCACCCCCCTACCCTCCCTAGCTCCTCGAGCCCGCTCTCCCCAGCGGGGCGCTCGCGGAAGGACACGACGATGCCCCCCGTCCCCGAGACGCACCCAATGGCCGCAGAGACGTCCGCATGGAGCGCAAGGGGCGCAGCAAGTAGGTGCGTATCGTTCGCCACCACCGGTTCCACGCCCAACAAATCCCCAAGGGGCCCAACAAGCTTCGCGATGACCGCCGCGCTGTCCGCCCCGGACACCCCGAACCACGCGCCCGCGAAGACCTTCGGGGCCCCATCGGGGAGGGGGAGGACGGTGTCGGCGTGCCCGGGGACGGAGCGGAGGGTGGCAGAGACTGTGTGGGCGACGGCGCGGAGGAAGTTGGGGACGCCGAGGTAGGCGACGTTGGAGGGCCCGCCGGAGCCGCGGGCGACGATGGTGCCGCTGGTGTCGGCGATGGCGGCGGCGGTCTTGGAGCCGCCGCAGTCGACGCAGAGGAAGTAGGACATTTGGGAGGGTATGGTCGCGCGAAGAGTGGGATGCGAGGAAGTGATAGTCCGGGGACGGGAGGTGCGCTCGCTCGGGAGACTTATCTGGGCCGGCTGCCGATCGAGCAAAGACAAGGAGATCCGATAAGTTAGGCGCGATGGGGAGAGGGCGGAGAGCACATGAGCGAGAAGGAGGACTCACGTTGGGCGAGAACCCAAAGCGTATGATGGACAGCTCCGAAGGCACCAACGGGCCAGATCGCCAGAAAGTAGTCCGCGCGGTCGACGGTGATGAGGACAGGCTGGATGGCCGTCTGGGCGCAGTCGGTGAATTGCGATCACATGCCAAGTTATCAAGGAGTCGAGCTGGCTGCCGAGGCTCAAGGCGGCGATAGAGTCGACAAACGGATGAGGCCTCAAAGCAAAAAGTTCAAGTCGCTATCAGCTAGGCGGCCTATCAATCCCGCGTTAATGATCATGAATAAGTACTCAGACGCGGTCACGCGACCCAACACGACGCGCGTATATCCAGTGATTCACCCGTCCAGGCTGTCTATGTAGCAGCAAGTGTAGCAGAGGCTTTCTGTCGCACAACCTGAAGTTGTATCGCCTGAGCCCCAACTTGCCTCATTGCAGCCCGAGAGCTCTGGCTTCCTGAGCAAGTCCTACATCGCGGTTCATGCACATGATGAATCATTCTGCTTCATACAAGCGTACGCCTCCTACTCTCGTCTCGCATGTTCTAATAGCGCTTCGTGGTAGATTTCAGCAGCAAGCAACCTCCGCTCCGAGACCACGAGCAGCGTCAAGTCACGGAAGATCATGATAATTCAACACGCTGTATCTCGTGGGAGTCTCACCTCTGATCCTGCAGCCGAGCATTGTGGCTATCGGCGCTATAGTGTAGTGGTTATCACTTGGGATTCTGACAAGGATGTTCCCAAAACCCAGGTTCGAGCCCTGGTAGCGCCTTGACGTGGGACTTTAATTCCGTTTTCTTGCCGATCATTGGAGTGGCCGGAGGAAGATGTCTTGTAGCACTCGTTGTGAATGATCTTTGACTCGTTAAAGGGATTTTGACCAAGATGTGTGACAAACATCAAGGAGCAAGGGACGTTGCGCCCGCACAATTGATCAAAATAGCGCAGACCCCGCGACGGGGCGGAGCTTAGATTCGATAGTACTAGTAAGACCAAAGAAGGCGGCGGAGAGGTGGCGACTACGAAGCACAGGACAGTATGCGAGGAGACTAGTTATACGACCGTACGAGGATGAGTATAGAGAGCAGCAATGGGACACTAACGAGACGCATGGACAGAGGAATACAGGAGTGGTGGATGGGGAAACGTATACGGTCACACTCGAGAGACATAGAAGCTAGCACAGCCTCGGAGCTATAGGAAGTCCTTTCCTTCTCGCTCTAGGGAAGGAGTGGGGAAGAGCCAAGGAGGGACCCGCCTCGCGGGCGAAGTCAGACCGCTCACCGGTCGACGTCCATCTTCGCCGCGCCGCCCCGGCCGTTCCGCCGCCTGCCCCGTCCCCGCGCGCCACCGCGTCCGCGTCCTCTCTCCTGCGTGTACTCCTTCGGGTCCGCGCCTGGGGGCGCGACGAGCACGTGCGCCCTCGGATCCGTCCCGAGCAGCTCGTCCGAGCGCAACTTCCTGTAAGCAAAACGCACCCGTTCTCGCTTAGCATCCGCTTCCTCTGCCGCAGCAGCCACACGCCCGCGCGCACGCGTAAACCGAGAAAGAGACACTCACGAGCCCGAGTTCGAGTCGTCCGCCATAAGGACGTCGACGCTGCCCTCGACGAGCGCGGCGCCGATGCGGCCGCTGAGCGTCGCGTTGACGCCCCCAACGATCTTCACTTCGAGCATGCGCCCGTCCGCGGGCTGCCCGTGGAACTTGGCGACCGCCGCCTGGGCGTCTTTGTCGCTCTTGTACGTGAGCCGGACAACGGGGTCCGGGTTCGACGAGTGCATGGACGCGGCGGTGATGGGTCCACAGCGCTTGAAGATGGCCTAAACGGGCGCGTGGTTGGGTGCGGTTGGGGAAGGAAGGGAGCAGAGACGGCGCACCTCGACGTCTGCGGCAGTCGTGCCCCGAGCGAGTCCGGCGACCTGGACGACATTCCCGCGCGAGCTCGCGCCCTTGATGGAAAGGCCGCCAGTATCGCCAATGGCCTCTTTGAGAGCCTTGTCTGCGATGCCAAAATTCATCTTGGGCGCGCCGGCGGGGGCGTTGGTGAGCCGCGCGGAGAGCGAACGCGCGTCCTGGTTGTACATGTCGTGCTTCCAAGTATCATTCACGTCGCCCTTGGGTATGCGTTTCTTCTGCGGGCCGTCAGAGAGGAAGCCGGGCGCGCGGGTGAGCGAGAGAGGACGCCGGGAGAGGAACGGGACGCGGGCGCACATAGGGAGCGGACGCTGAGGCACGGTCAGACTTTGCCCGAACGGGGCCGGCGCTGCCGGACCTGGGCTTCACGTCAACGTTCATGCGTTCGAGAAGAGAGGCCATGGCGGGCGGCGAGCGGGAGAAAGGAGGGGAGGACTGTGGCTGGAGAAGGAGGTGGTCAAGGACGAGGAGGCCAATAGCCCAGACCAGTGGCCACCGCCACTCGCCTTCCCCCTGTTTATCCATGCTTGCTCCCCACGTGCAAGGGGCGCTAATGAACACCCCGTAAGCGCCTTGTCAAAGGTAGAAGGATTTCCGGCTTGAGCTTGAGCAACGATGGTGATACTTCCATAGCAATTGCTCAGCATTCATATCTATACGGATGGATTTCTTGGATCCTCAGTGCGTCACGTTGCTCATCTTCATTTAGCTGTTGAACTGCTCGCTCATCCAGTTCATCAAACTCGCTCCGTATGTGACCTCGTTTCCAGATCATGTGTTAAACAAGGAGTGAATAGCACTTCCTTGATGTTTCATGCCACGCGAAGACGAGAATCCAAGACATACGTTCTAGCTACTATATGGGATACAGAATCGTGGTATGTTTCCATCCAGAAGTGATCTCCTCAACGCACCCTTGCACCTCACATATCTCTTCATCCCATCCCTCTTCTACACCTTCCACGCCTCTCAACCACGCCCTCTTCGCGAGCGACCTCCATCCCTCTTCATCCATCTCTTCGCGCGCGTCTGGCGTCTCGAACGCGACCGAGTCCTCAGCTCGCGACCGCAGCCTATCCTCCACTTTCCTGATCGCCCACCACAGCGCCGTATACCGTTCGCTCACGGTCAGCTCCACCGCCCCGCTCCCCATCCAAGACTTCCCGCGAGGCGTCGGCCTCGACTTGGGTGGCGAACAAGGCTGAAGCGAGACGCACCGCAATGAAGGCCAGCTGCCTTCTCTTGTCTTGTCTGAAAATCCCTGGCGGACGTCCGACTCCGGAGGGGCGAGAACGCAGCTGAGCCGATGGAGGAAGTGCTGCGTCCGCGCGCTCGTGTCCAGGTTAAGCGCGAGGAGACGCGTCAGGCGCGGCGCGTGGTGCGCGAGCGCGTCGGGAGAGGGGAGCTCGCAGAGCGAGACCAGCTGCACGCTCCTTAGCGCGGGCAGGAACGGCGTCGACGCGTCCGAGGGCCACCGCGGGACCCAGGGGGACGCCCCGGGCGCGCCGACGAGCGTGAAGTCGCGAAGGGCGGGGAAGGGGTGCGCCAAGAGCGGACGTTGTTCCGTAAGTGTCTCCATTCCGGTGCGCTCGCTTGTAGTGAGCTGAATGACGAGCGAGAGAAGGTCTTGCGCCACGATCCGGAAAAGCGTCCGCGCGTCCTCCAGAAAGCGTCCGTGGCCCATGTCTTCTGGCGCGAACGCGATGTACAGGTGTTCGAGCGCTGCTCGATATCCCCCTTCCAGCGCAGCCCCAGCCGCGCGTCGGTAGAGGGAAACGAACAAGTTCAATTGACGAGGGCTGGCGTGGAGCGAGATGGAATGAAAGCGGCTCGTACGAGACGCGGCGTGCACGTAGTGTGAGGTGAGGGAAAGAGCACAACCGGTAGCCCCACCGTCTGTGCACGCGAGCCTGAAGATATCCTGGAGAGTTTCGAGAGGGAGATTCTCCATCGTGCCTTGAAGTCGAGGGGTGCCGGTGAACGACGGGGACGTGGGGAGAAAACACTCCGCCCAGAGAGTTCACGGGTGGACGTCGTAGCTTTCGGATATATATACGCCCGGAAGCTTGCGCATACGTATTCGGACCACAGCTACCGAGCCTCCGCAGAATGATAGTATTTATCTCTTCACGCTGTTGCGAGCTGTCGCCCAGTCGAGGATCGCGATTCACCCGGACCCTAGTGCTTAGCACTTACCGTAATTGGCGCGTACCTGTATGAGGTCTTGTGTCCGTGATCTAGATATGATGCTCGACGGGGAGTGACTTTGATACCGACCTGGCCATGGTGAGAGCGGAATTTGCGTACGATGGCAGACGCTTGCTTGCTAGCTCTGGGCTCAATCATTCCAATCAACTGTCGTAATGCCCCACCGCAAGCTCGATCGAAGCCTGACGGAGGGCGAGTTAAGTAAGTGAGCGGACTGCCAGAGCGGCGGGCGTAGCGAAGCTGTCAACCGCAAATGGGCATGGTCAAATTGATGCGCGCTAAGCCTCGTGCAAGTCGTCAAAACATCAAACGCTGTCTTTGAAACGAGCGTCTCCGGAGCGGGGCTACCAGCCTATGTACACCATGACATTATTGATCGTCGTAAAACATTCATCTGACCTCCTACGAAGGTCAGCGCGGGCGTAATAGTTGCCGTCACCAAGCCATCCTCCGACTTCAAGTTCTAATTCTTCCGTCCTACAGAAGTCTATTTCTCCCGTAATTTGGCAGCGCCCCCGATTCCACCGCACTTGACCGACCCGACAATCAAGCTTTCGGTCCAACGACAACCTGCTTCGTCTTGTTGAAGCTAGCGATCGTGGCGTCGGAAACTTGCAGCTGCTGCTTCACAAGCGCAGGCGGCGTGAGCGCGAGCCACTGCGCGAGCGCCACGTCCTCGAACTTGGGCGCGTTGAAGATCTCGAGGAACTTGAGCGTCGTGTTGCCCGTGTTCTCGATATAATGCCCTTCATCCCCATACGCGTTGCATTACCCGCGTCACTGTCAGTATCCCGAACAATAAAATGTCCGAACGGAACGCTCACCCCAAGCGGTTGGGATGTACGCGATGTCGCCCGCCTGGTAGTCGAACGTCTGCGCGTTGCCGTCGGCGGCGTATAGCGTGACGCGCGCGGTGCCCTCGCTGGGTATCACAGGGGTTAGCAGGTACCGTCGGCTTTAGCTCCCCGACGGGGCTCGGCCCCGCCGATAGTGCAGAGGCAGGCAGGGACGAACTCACAGGAACAGTCCCCACTCGTCCGCGCTCGGGTGCCAATGTAGCTCGCGCATGGCGCCTGGCATGACCGTCACCTCCGCAGCCGCGATTTCAACGGAAACGTTGAACACAGTCGAATCCACGATCTTCGCGGTCCCGCCCGAGTACTGCGTCGCAGGGTAGTTCGAAAAGTCAAACGAGAACGCCTCCGGAACCATCCCGTACGGGCTCTTCGGCGGCTGCTGATCGTCAGGGAGCGGCGCTACGAGCGGGAATTAGCACTTTACGCCCAGCAGGCACCACACGAAGAGCGGGGGCTTACTTCCGGGGAAGATGTACAGCTTTTCTCCCGGGATCTTGTCCCAGTCCGAGATGTTGCTCTGGAAGTTCTTTGCGATGACTTCCTTCGGCGTATGCGCCATCCACTCCGACAGCTGTGCAAAGGAGATGGCTTAAATTTGCCGCTCATGAAATGGGAGAAGCCGCTCACCAAGAAAGTGTTTTTGAGACCAAAATCCCCAGTGGGGAAAATCTATGTCCAATATCAGTTCAATTCTGTGTAATGTTTGTGAAGACGAAGACATACTAGGAGGAACTCGGAGCCTTCCGGGTTGTCCGCAGTAGCCTGCAGCGAATGGGGCACACCCGGAGGGAAGTACCACACGTCTCCCTGCTTGACAGTGGAGACGTAGTTTCGGCCGTACTGGTCAACAGCGGTAATCTGAGTGGAGCCCTGTGTTACGTCTGGACGTCGGCGACCACGTGCTAAAATCTTCTGACAGAGTGATTAATACGTACACTAATCACGTAGGCCCACTATCGCGCAGGAAAGTATTTGTTGAACATGAGAAAACAGAGAACCAGAAGCAAGACGTTCACCTCAGCGACGTCGTGCCAGTGCAGCTCCCGAATGGCACCAGCGGCGAGGCGGAAATCAACGCCCGTCATTGCTAGACAGCTGCTCAGGACGATCGTCGTGTGTGTGGGTGGAAATCACGAACCAGTAGAAAGAGGCATTTGCTCCACTTACGTGAAGAATATCGTCAATGAGCCATACAACACCGTGCCGATTGGACGAACATACCACTCTGCTGCCTCAACCACCCGCCGGTATAGAGCTGCGTCGTGCTCAGGCTGAAAGGCCACTTCGCGCTCCCGCTGCCAACCATCACGCCCGTGAGCACCCTATCTTATGTACTATCGCCCAGACCTCGAGCCACTCACACATCGCCCGCGTCCGTAGTCGGCGGCGCCAGTATGTCCGGGTTCTGCTTGTCGATCGGGATGTTCTGCGGGCCCAAGATGCTCGCGCCGAGCTTGCCGCGGATGGGCTCCGGGTCCTCCGTCGTCGTCTCGTTCCAGAGCCAGTAGTTCGGGTCGTCGCTCGCGTACGGCACCGTGGGGCTCGGGCTCGCCGCGGTGCTGCCGCTCGTCGCTGTTTGAGAGGTCGAGTCGGCGGCGGACATTGACGTAAGGCTGGCGGTGGAAGTCATTGTCGAGCTGGGGGTGTCGACCGACGAGGTGGGACTGTCGCTGAGCGGGATGGAGTTGACGAGCGAGCCGTAGAGTACGGCACAGAGGACGGAGGCGAGGAGCTTCGACATGTCTGTATCGGCTGAGAGATACAAAGGTAGAGTTGAGACGATGTAAGAGAGCTAGCTGAGCTGCTGCTGTCCTCTTCTCTCCCTCTGTGCCGTCCTTTATACTCTCCAGCGACGCTCACGAAAAAAATTGCTGGGCGCACAAAGTCAGTACACTCCTCGCCCGCCGGCCACTCAAGAGGACACCTACGACTTGTTCCGCAGGTAAACCACCTGCCGCCCGAGCTGCCGCCTTCACTCGGAACGAACCAGCGCCCGCCGCCGAGCCTCAGGCCTATTATTGGCCGCCAGAAGGACCGTCGACCGCGCGGCGCAGCCTTATTTTTGCGCTCCATCCGCTCTACGGACGGAAGACTGGTCGACTGGTGCGCCCACGAACGACATCGCCACAGTGGACATTCGGAATTCGTCATTCAACGTGACTGCCGCCGGAACTCGACGGGATCCTGGAGATTAAGGGCAAGTCCACGGGGGCGTGAAAAGTGACTCGTTGCATTCGGAATGACGTGGTGTTGAAGCGTTTACTCGCCGGCGGACAAGGGTGTTTGCGCCCGTATTCGGAATGGAGAACTTCAAAGTTTAGGAACGCGCCCGCAGCCTTAGGCGCCGAATTTGAAGGGGGTTTCCTGAATGCGTATTTCGAGGGCGTAATCCCCTTTCGGTCACATCGGCAAATATCGGGCACCCCACCATCGATGGTGTTAGGCAGGAAGTAGGGTCTCGGGTCGCAGCGCACGAGGTATGAACGCCAAGGGGTGGACTTGTATCAGTTTTTGGCTAGAACCCGTCATTCTAGCGAAAAACTCATACAAGTCCGCCCCAGACGTAGGTGAGGTCGCCGAGATTCAACGTGAGTAGAGGCACCTATCAATCGACCATGTTAACAAACCCTGTCTGAGACTCTTCTGCGAACAGCGCAGACTAAGGGACACGTACTAAATACTAGCATATCTCCGCCGAATGCGCGAAGCATGTCGAGCAACATCGGCCTCGTTGCGACGTTCGGGATATGCCAATCGAACGCAGGTATCAGGTGGGCTTGGCACGTCGTACTGTTGAAAGCATTAATTGCGGTGTCGAACATGTACCGCATGTGGCCGCGAGTTGGCTGATGATGAGTTTGAGGACGAGTAAGAGGACGAGAGTAACGACACTCCACATGCACGAGTGGCATGATCAGCATAGCATGGCCCACACGGCCGAGGAAGGACAGGTCGCAGCGTACCTTTACACAGCATGCTGTCTGAGGCTTGGCGAATTACGTTGCAACCCCACTCCCGCCGCTTCGGGTGGTTACGGGAGGAAGATGTGCCGACGGCAGACATCCCACAGAGCCGTGTCGTTCCGAGTGGCGATATTCACGTCGGATGTCCAATACTTCGAGCTAGCATCTTCTCACGTGGTACGTGGATGCTCTGCGTCATTGGTACGTCGTCGTAACGGCGAAGTCAGCGGAATACGGATCCCGGGTACGACGTCGAAAGCCTTTCTCGGTGCTGAAAGCTATAAACCCCGTGCTGCGTCGGACAGCGTGGCTGCAAGTGGCCCTTCTAGAAGCTAATATGCCGTCAGACGAATAGGGGTGCCAATACAGCGGATGAGATAGGGTGGACATCGCAAGTCACGTCAAGTACGTACACTGGTGCCTCGCCCCGTCGAGCCACCCGCAGCCGCACGTCTGTTCTTGAACCTTGAAGAGCGTCGGGCCCGGCGACTCGCGGGACCCCACGAGACAGGCTGTAGGACGCCGCGACGCGTACACGCTGCAAGAAGCAAGACCGGCCTGAGTCAGGTAACCCCCACGCCCGAATGAACACCGGAGCTGTGTCGTGTGGATGGATTGACGTACCATTCATACAACATGCATATAACAGGCGTTGTAATCGTACCAGTGGCACGATGCATTCCGTTCCGCCGCGAGCTTGCCTGGCAGCTTGACTGTCGAAGCGTCCACGCTGTCGCCGTCGTACATGACCTCGACCAGAGTCTCGGACCAACCGATCCTGCACAATCAACCACAACGTGCCCTACCCTATACCTAGTTCCGGCGCGGAGAGGATCATCCCAAGGCTAGACCAACGACTCGACTGAACACCATTGGGCCCAATCGTGATGCCGTAGCGATCTATAGCGATCAGAGCGGGAAAGTGCGTGTATGCGTTTTGATCAGCTTCGCGGGAGTCGGCAGGTACTGACAAAGGACTCGTGGAACAAGCTTGCACCGTGTTGATCCCCGGGCTCCAGGGGTACCGGCAAAGTTCTAGGGCGGCCACGTTGGTCGCCCCGAGCTCCATGCATCTTCTTCGTGTGGGGCGTAGAGCGTTGTGTGTTCTGCGTCTGCATAGGGCGCGCAGACGAATTTGGTCTCACGGCGTGTAGTTGAAGAAACCAGGGGCGTTTGCACCTTTCATTCAATCTAGAACGATAATCCATCAACATAAAGCGATCTAACTCGTTATGGCTGAAGCTCACCGTGATTCCTTCCCGCGACCTCTCCACACGGGTGTGCTCTTGAGAACGCGTTCCTTCACTCGAAGTGCATTCGCCTGTGTGCGGATATAAAATGAGCGATCGAAAACCCATTGGCGGAGAAGCCAGCGTACGTACTTTCTGCGACTGTTTCCCTAGCGTCGACGCCCCTGCATTCCACCTTGTTCTCGAGCCGATCTATCCACGAGTCGTCGGCCACGCCTCCTCTTATCACGCATACCGTGATCCGCCGCCGTCGCTGGCCATGGACAAAAAGGCACAAGAGCCAATTCTCGGTCGCGCTTGGCGACTTTTGAAGCTCCTTGAACGATTAGCCTCTGAACCACCGTGAGTGCTAATTGGTGCCAACTCGCTAATCGGGGTGCTCCAGAGGACAGGCGTCTCTTTTAGTTTGCTATGATCTCGATTGGACTCGTGGAGGGAGACGTCGCCTAAATGCCTCGCGTAGTAGGGTGGGTGGGCGGGGGAAGCTGCTGCTCCGCGAGGGCGGACACACGAGGACGCTGCGCGGAGCTTTGTTTTCTCGACACGTGTGCGGGGAAGTCAATTCTAGGCTCCCAGCCTGCGGGCAGAAGGCAACAGATGAAGAGGGATTTTCTGAACGAGAGTCGACGTCAGCAGCTCTGAGTAGAATCCGTGATTGCCATCGAGGGATAGATTACTTACAGCAGCGGAAGAAGGCAAGGCCAAGCGAGGCTTGACACTGGGCCCTTCTCCGTCTCTCCGTCCGCGCCTGTGCAGGTACTTAAGTCCAGCTCATGTCGGACATAGACCAACCAACTGACCCTTCACCACCTCCTCGCAATACCCCGGCTTCCCGTACGCACCAAAAGTCTTTCTGGGCATACCCCTATACCAGTCCCCACTCATACCCGCCTCCGCTTCGTATACCCGACCCCGAACGCCACCCCCACACCGTACGCGTCGCCATGCCCTCCTCCGGAACCGGCAACACCCGACCGCGAGCCAAAGCCCTCCTCCCGCTCGTCCCTCTCCCCTCCCTCCAGGTCTCCCTGCACCAAATCCCCGCGCACGTGCTCATCCCCAACACCTCCATCCAACAAAAGCCCCTCCTCCTCTACCGCCAGCCCTTCGCGACGCCCTCCCCGCCCAGCGCGGACGCGATCGAGGCGCACCTGAACGCCGTAGGGGTCTGCCGGCCCATGTGGCGCTGGCCGATGTACCCGGACGACCACTTCCACACGACCGCGCACGAGTTCGTCGTCGTCCACCGCGGCCGCGCCCGGCTCAACTTTGGCGGGGAGGGGTGCGCGGGCGCGGTCGTCGTCGAGGTTTCTGCGGGCGACGCGGTGCTCATCCCTGGCGGGGTGTCGCACCGGCTCGTTGAGGATTTGGAGGGGGGCGGGTTCGAGATGGTGGGGAGCTACATGGAGGGGTCGGAGCATTGGGACATGTGTTATGGGAAGCCGGGAGAAGAGGAGCATGTTGCAAACATCAAGCACCTGGCCTGGTTCGAGCGCGACCCGCTGTACGGCGACGGTGGCCCCGCGGTGACGGCGTGAGGGTTATGGAGGAATCCTGGGACTAGTGTGGACACGTGGAAGTCTTGTACGTATGAACGGCATAGTGCGGTTGCGATGTACGCTGGTGGCAGAGTTGTTTGTGCGGAAATAGAGGAAGCTGGTGGATGATTGGCAAGTCCGAAGCGAGCGCCCTTCTCCCGTCCCGTCATACTCAACGCCGACCCAAAACGGTTGCCACAACTCGGTCTCTCCACAACAAATCAGCCCGCCCACCATCGCGATTATCATCGGCATAAAAATCGTACATACGGCGTAGTGATGTGTAGACATACATGCTCGTGTCCAAACGTAAACTACAACAGACATCAGACATCGTGTTCCAATACCGCTACAGCGAGTCGCACAGCCTACACTATAGGTCATCGACGCGTACAAGACCCAACTCCTCGCAGCTCCCGGCCGCGCCTCCTCTCCAACGTCGTCTCCTCGTCTCCCGGCAAATAAATAAGCAGGAACATCATCCAATCCACCAACCCATCCGTGGGGTTCGTTCATTGGTACCCCTTCCCCGCCCCCTCCTCGCCCTCCTCCTCCGCCGAGCTCCCCGCCCAACTCATCGTGAGCGGCGTCACAGCGTCAATCGGCGGCAACATCCTCGCGCTCACCCCGCCAACGCTCCGCACGCTCCCCGAGCGGCTCCTGTTCCCGCTCGAGCCCGCGTAGGACGACGGTCCGCCGAACGTGCCCCCGCTCATTCGCGAGCCGCTCGCGAGCGACTTCCAGTTCACCGCTGATGGGCCTGACGAGCGTGAGCCGCTGCCGCTGCCGCCTCCACCACTCCCGCCACCGGGGCTGCCGCCCGTGTGGACGCTCAGGCGCGGGGTGAGGTTTGGGCTTTGGACGGATGATGGCGTCGGGCTGACCGGGGACGCGTACGCCGAGGGGGCGAGCGGGTTCGGGGTTGGGGACGCGCCCGGGCTGGGCGCCGAGATCGGGTGTGCAAGTTGGTGCGCGGGGTACTGGAACGCGGACGGGGGTGCACTTGGGGGCGGGGAGTAAACAGTCGCGTGCCGCCTCGACGACGACGAACTTGACGTCCCGGGCTCCCGCACCTCAGCGGGCACGCGCACCCCCACCTCGTCCGCCCTCGCGGCCGAGTACGGGTGCCGTTGTCGAATATCCGTCGTGCTCATCCTCCGGAACGCCTCCGTCGGACGCGCCATCGCGTCCTCCCCTGTGTGCGCGCGCACCGAAGTCGGCCTCGAGCGCTCCCCCTCACCATGCTCGCGCTCGCGCCCGGGCGAAACAGCCCTCGAGACCGACAACGACGGGAACCTCCTATGATGCTGCCCCGCGCTCGCCGTCGTCTCCCCCACCCCCGCGCCCGACCTCAGCACGCTCGTCTGGAACGCCGCCGTAAGCGGGAGCGGGGTACTCGGGCCCGTCGCCGCGCGCGGGCGGTGTCCGTGGGGCAGTGCCACGGGCGCGCTCTGCCGCCCGGCGCTGAGGCTGGGGCGGCGGCGCGCGGCCTGGGCGTCGGGCGACGCGGGCGGGGAGGGCAGCTGGAGCGAGCGCGTCTCCGCGAGCTCGTCGCCGTCCTCGGGGACGGGCGCCATGCGCGCCATGTGTGGGTGTGGTTGTCCGGCGTTCGGCGTGCGCGGGCGCGCGAGGCTGTAGCTGGTGCTGGGACCTGGGGCGGATACGTTGCGCGCAAGGGGGCTCACGGGGCTGAGGGGGTTGTACACCCCGGGCGCGTGTGTGGAGGCGGTGGCCATCATGGACGTCGAGGGTGTTGTCGGGGGGACGGGGAGGGGGCGGGGAGGGCGGGACGAGTGGGACTCGTAAGGCGAGGAGGCGGAGCTTGGGACGATGGCTGCTGAGGCCCGCCGGGCTTGGTTAGGGTTCAGGTTCAGGCCTGGGATGGGGTTGCCGTCGGCAGGGGATATGGGGGTTATAGGGAGAGATGCACGACGGGAGGGGGGCGGGCCCGCGCGTCTGTTCATGCTGTCCATGGAGGTGAGGCCCGGTGGGGTCGGACTGGTGTGGGGAAGAGGCAATGACGAGAAATCTGCCGCACCGAGGTGGCGGCCGGAGCTGACGGTGGCAGCAGAGCTCGTGCTCCGGGACCGGTGTGAGACGGTCGCGCGATCGGTGGGGACGGAGGCGGCCTCGTCGGGGTCGTCCGCCATGGGCTGGGTGGGACCGTGGCTGGCAAGCTCGAGCGAGCTGAGGAGGCCCGAGTCAGAGCCGTCCTCGCTGGCTGTGGGGCTGCTGGGGCTGGCGGTGCGGAGAGCTGACCAGTTCAAGGAAGAGATGGGAGTGAGGGGGTCAAGTATGAAAGGACGGAGTTGGGGCTTCTTCTTGTCCGGACCGGGGAACAAGTTTTGATGGAGGAAGAAGGACGGCGGAGATGGGCGATACTGGCCATCGTCGACATCGGCCGCGCGTGCTGGGCGATAACTACTGCGTCCGCGGAAGACGGAGGCGCGGCTGAAGACCCTCCGACGTACGAGAGGGACGGCAACGGCGACGAGGAGGGCGACGAGGCAGACAGCGCCGACGACGGCGAGGATGGCCGGGAGATTTGGGATCTGTTGGGCGGTCTGGGTGGAGGAATCCGGCCGGATTGGATGGATTGGATGAGGAAACGGGGAAGAGAAGGGACGATGATTAGCGCCTCTCGGACGTACAGGTGTGACAGAAGAAAGATTGCTGGGCACTGCTCACATCATCTTTGCAGCTTTCGCAGCTGGCGGCGACAGCCATCTGCAGACTGGGCGTATACTAGGGTGTGGGTAGAGTGAAGGTGGCAGCAGAGGTGGACCATGGCAGCTGAGGAGGCCTTTCTGGCCCCACCGTGTCGCTCCCGAGCCATGACGAGATGGTGGACCCGCGCGAAGACGAGGACGAGACGAAAGTAGTCATCGCGCGAGTGGCTCTCCACCGTGGCCCGGCCCGCGGCTCCGGGAGAGGGCGCGCACAGCCTTGCGTCACGGCACGTGCGGCGTCACGTCCTCCGAACGCTCGCATCCGCCCGGAGCCAGGATGGAAGAGAAAGCTCGGGAGGCTCGCCCGGGCGGACTGCAGATCGTCTGTTCGTGCGTGATAGCATCTGTCCGTCAATCTGCCTTTTCCGCCCACCTCCTCTCACCGTCCCTTTCCCCAAGCGCCGCCCGGGACAGCCTCGAGGAGTATTTCCGCACCCACATCGGGCCTCGTGCTTACCCTCTCCCCCACTGTCGCACCGTCGCTCTCGCTTCTCCATTGAACAGTCTGTTAGCAATGTCGTAACCTTCTCTGCGCCATCCGCGCCCGACTTCTCTTCATTATGCCAACCACACCGTCCTCGCCTAACCCCTCTCTCTTACACAGCCTCGCCGAATGCGCCCTCCCCGGCCATCGAACTTCACTTGGCTTCCGTCAAAGCTTCCACGTCTCGCCGCACGCTTCTAACGCTCCGGCCATCCCGTACGACGTCAGCACGCCCGACCCCGGCCCCTCTTCCAACAAACCTTGCAGCCCATCCACCACGTGGTGGCTTCAGTCGCGCCATTCGATGCTCAGCCGTCCGTGCGTACAACTCCCACAAGACGCTCGACGTTCACCGCCTCCGTACGTGATCCTTCTCAGCTCTCAGGCTCCGCCCAGCCCTCCGAGACGCGCTGCTCACGAATGGATTCGCGCTCTCAGTTCCTGTCGCCCGGCTGTCGGTATTCATATTTCACGAACGTCCATGACAGCCCATCGCGACAGCCGGGGCCCGGAAGTCAACCACATCTCAATCTCAGACGCCTCTACGGTTACTTCACGGCCGGAGCGTCCCGTGAGTCCTCATTGCACGCCGCCCCTCGATTCCACTGAAACACCTGCGCCCACAGGTGCCCTCCGCGATCGGGTCGCCCCCATGCTCCAACAAAATTTTCTTAACCCCTTAACGCTGTCTGAAAACCATCTTGATCAAAGCGGCGGCCTACCGACCGCCGCCTTCTCCGGCGTCACATCCCTCGCGCGCGATTGCGAATATCCAGCTACGCGTCTGTGAGGTCACTCGTCCACCGTCCCCGCACTTCCCATGCACGACAAGGCTCTGATCCTGATTCCACCACCTCACCCCCGCGGGCCGTGGCGCAGCGTGCAACCTGCTCCCCCGCGTCTTTTCGGAAGCTATCAGGGCCCGTCCGAGTCCCCAGTCCCCAGTCCACAGTCGGCCAGTCAGTCAGTCAGTCAGTCACGCCCCACTGGCAGCAATGTTGTCACCATCGCCCCCATCCGTCCATCCATCCATCCGACCCTCCTCATCCGGGACGTCTCTCCCCCGGGGCGTGTGCGCAACGCGCATCTCCATCGCGAACGGCGCGCCGCGTCCGCATGTGCGCACCGCCCCGAATCTTCTTGCGCGGCACCGTTATGTATAGCAGCTGTCGAAGACCTGTGGACAGATGCACCCACCGCCGCGCGCCAGAACCCGAACCGCGTCTCGCTCGCAGCCCCAGCGAGACTGGAGAGCGCGTCCTCCCGCTCCGGCCCGCACGTGCTGATTCCGCGCGTCTTCGCCCGCCCGCACTGGCACCCCAGAAGGGAGCGTGGGTGGGGATCAGCATCAGGGCGTGCGCGCGTACTTTGAGTTCGCGCATCAGCTTCGCGTTCCCTCCAGAATAGAACCCCAGGCTCCGGACGCCCGCCCGCGAGCCACATTTACTCCTCGCCCACTCGCCCAAAGGGGCGGGAACGCAGTTAAGCTCTCCCAAAAGCGAACAGCTGCCGCACGCCCCGATCCAGCGGCGCTTCCTTCTTCAAGCGTAAGATGGTCCCTCTCAGCCTCGGGCCCTGCTGCTCAATCCCCTCTGTCAGCTGTCCTACAAGCTCAAATTCGGGCCCTGCGTCTTCGTCCATCTTCCTCCTCCCTCCCTCAATATCGACCCATTCGCTGTGGCCGTACACGCTCTCGACCGGGCGGCAAGAGGAACGATCTTTCCTCTCCTCCATCCCTCCCGCCAACGCCGATCGCACGCGTCCAGCTCTAGATGCGCGCCGCCATGCATAATGCAACCGTGCCGTACCCGCATCCCATCGCTCACGGAGACGCAAAGCCGACGGTCGCTGGCGTCGGAGTTGCATCCCACCGCCCATCGTATGCCCTTCTCTCCCTTCTCGAGTCCAGATGAGCGCGAGAGGGGGTTCGCTTCGCTTCTCACGTCAAGCCTTCAAGCCCGAGCTTGCGCCGCCGCTCATTTCGGTGTTCGAATGATACCCGTAACATGTCAGGAGCGCTCACGGGACGTGATTTGTCAGTGATTTACCACCGCGGCGCGACGCGCAGGACGAACGCGGTCGTTCGTGCGGGCGTCCTGTCTTCTCATGCTCGGTAACCTGCTTGCTCTGGTCCGGCCACCCAACGACGTGTTGACTTTTCTCAGCTGTGGCTTGACGGGGAGCATGACAGCATGCTTGTTGCGCGACCAGCGCGTCCCATTCCCTGATTCAAAACCTTCCACTTGTGACAGAAGCGCTACACTGCGTTGATCACAGCGCCCTCCACCTGGTCGTCGTACAAAACAGTATAGTGCACGTCAATCTCAGACTTCTCCATCCCGATATGCCCAAAGCCCTCGCGTAAGTCGCGCCGCTCAACGCTTCTTAAAACATCCTCTTGACAGATCCCTGCGCTCTACATACATACATAAGCTCAAAGTAGGGGTCACCCAACTCCGCCATTTTCCGGCACAGGCAGGCTGCTGACGTTTTTCGCCGACTGACGATCCGAAGACCTCAGGGCGGCTTCGCCCCGAGGGCCTGCCCATGGGCCATCACCGAGTTCACCCAACACCCAGACCGCAGCGCTGGTTGAGTTGTTTACCAAGCACACCCAACGCCGCACTGCACCACCGCACCACCGCCAACATCGGACATCAGTTGCCAACTTGCAATCAACGCGCGACGCGCGACGCCGACGACATATGGCCCTGGGCCGGACGGCGTCACGTGTGTGCGACAGCGGCGGCCGGCAACGGGACACGTACATACTGACGGTCATCGAGCGGCGGCGTGGTTTCGATTGCGTGCAAGAGTTAGAGAGCGCCATCTGTAGCCTCCAGCATAGCCTTCTACCTTCACATCGCATGCTTGGCCGCATCCACCAGGTTGACCGCAGGCCTCTCCTCCCATCCGCGTTAGAACCAGTGTCAGTTGCCAGTTGCCAAGTGCGTTTTAGTTATGGTTACTGTTACACTTCCACGCCTAACTGCGGTACTCGTGACTCGGAGGCCGTACATACTACGGGCAACGAAGTATACAGATGGTGAGTTGCCAGAGGGTTCCAGGCATCTGCATCACCTGTCATCGTTTTGAACGTGCTTGCTGGATGCTTCGTTGTTGCGAGCACGCGAGCCCATCACTGAATTGTACTTAGCAGTGTCCTGATGGGAAGGATAAACCATGCTTGACCGAGTCCGGTGCGCAAAGACTCGAGTCTCGACCAAGTGAAAAAAGGTTGAAGACGAGTCTCCGACAGGCTGTCGGACTGAGGGCGGAAGACAAATCGTTTTTCGACAAGTTTACTTACCTGCCAGAAATGATCCGACACTAGTTTGATTGTGATCCGACGGCGGACCAGTCCGACCAGTTGCCATCTTCGGCACAGTTGCCACGTGCCCGACGTCACCTGCCACGTAGTACAGCCACCGAATGGACAGCACTCAACGTCAACTTCCACCACCATCGCGAGTCCCGACCGCACTGTGCCAAACCGAATCACTATCCCAACAATCGCCACTCAAAGTTATAGCCAAAGATTTGAGAACGCTACGGCTATACAACTTGTGCTCCTCCTCACTATGACTTTGACGGTACGGCTCACGCGACGAATCTGCGGGGAGACGCTAACACCGCTGCAGAAGCGCCAAATCAGCATTTTCCTCCCAGTCCGTTGATCGTGATCCTCAGTCATTGCAATTCAACTCTGCGCGCCTCTAGACACAGGTTTTCGTCTTCCCCAGAGGGGTTGTGCCTCCCGGCCGCGTTCAAACGCCCAAGTAGTCGCGTCCGCTCAATTCCGCTGCACCCAACAATGGAGGTTAGGCCATCGTCCTTAACATGACTTTCTGTAATTCTCAACAGTCTACTAGTTCTGCAGGCCATGCCAACCTGCAACTGCTCGAATCGCCACCATCGCGCCCTTCGACGACGTGCGCTGCCGCTCGTCTCATCACCATCATCGGCGAGTCCTCAACAGTAAGCCGGTGATGCGGACGTGATGTCGATGCGCCCCGCCGGGGAGGCTGGCCCGCCCGCGCCTCGAATCGCAGCGGCCTTAGCCCTGCTCCCGCCCTTCGAACGTGCTGGCATCCAGGTGCCTGCTCGCGTAGACTCTCTGTAACGTGATCGCGCGCCGTCTGCCGTATGCTCACACCGCAGCCGCGTACCGCCTTGTCGTCCGGAGGAGGTGCGCTGCAGCGTATATAAACCCCCTCCGGCGCAGCGATGTTTCCTCACCCCCCTTCATTACTTTACTTTCTTCAGCACATCTTCTAAAGTCCGCTAGTCGGCTTTACTTCAGCTTTCGTCGTCTTCACCTTCGCTTGTTTCTTCGTTTTTTTTCAACCCCTTTTTACGACACGACTCCAGCGATGTTCTCCGTCTCCCGCATGATCACCTCCGTCTCGGCCGCGCTGGCGTTGGCCTCTGTGAGCAGCGTCCTTGCTGTTCCCGTTCCCGAGGCCTCGCACCTGGTATCCCGCGCCACTTCGATACCCAGCCCGGCATTCGTCGTCTACACCGATCGTTTCGTCGACGCCAACGTTCTGCCTCCCGCCGCCCAACTCGCGGTAAGCACCTTCGATCATCCTCCGCAAATCCTCCAAATCAAACTCTAATGCCTTTCTTCCTTCTCAGGGTTTCAACGTCGTCAACCTGTCATTCCTTACCCTCAACGGAGCCCTTGACCAGGCTGCCGCCTACGCCAACCTCCCCGCTGCCCAGAAGGCGGCGAAGAAGGCCGAGTACGCTGCGGCGGGCATCAACATCGTCGCGTCCGCGTTCGGCGAGACCGACAAGCCCACCACGCAGGGCGCCGACCCCGTCGCGACCGCGAACACCATGGCGCAGTTCGTCATCACGAACCAGCTCGACGGCATCGACGTCGACTACGAGGACCTCGATGCCATGAACAAGGGCGACGGCGCGGCGGAGGCCTGGGTCTCCACCTTCACCAAGACCCTCCGCCAGACCCTCCCTCAGGGCCAGTTCATCCTCTCGCACGCGCCGCTCGCGCCCTGGCTCGCGCCCAACGCGCAGTTCGCGGCCGGCGCGTACGTGACGATCAACAAGAACGTCGGCTCGATGATCGACTTCGTGAGTCCCCCATCACCGTCCCCGCCCTGCCGCTCAGCTGACCCCCTTCTCCCACAGTACAACATCCAGTTCTACAACCAGGGCCTCTACCTCGACTGCGCGGGCCTGATCACGACGGCCGGCGCGCCCTTCACGGGCTCCGCGCTGCTCGAGATCCCCAAGAACGGCTTCGACATCAACAAGCTCGTGATTGGCAAGCCCGGCGGCGCGTCCGACGCGACCAACGGCTTCATCGACCCGGCCACGCTCGGCACGTGCGTCACCCAGGCCGTCGCGGCGGGCTGGAAGGGCGGTGTCATGGCCTTCCAATTCCCCAACGCCGACGCCGCCTGGATCAAGGCCGCTAAGGGCACGCTCGCGTGAGCGCACCCGACACTCGGCGTGCGTGCTCCTGGCGAGGCGTAGACGACGATAACCCCCTCGATTCGGACGACGACCATGCTTCCTGGAGAAACCTGACGACTCACGCACGCTCATGATGTGTTACGATTGTATTGTAATGAATATTTTTGGGGGTCACCATTTCGTTTGTGTGAGGTGTGATGACAAGACGCAAGAATTCCGTCCGGATTAGTGGCAAGAGTTGAGGACTCGGACTCGGCGCAACTTCGTCGGTATGATTGAAGCTGGTACTTCAATAGTGTCCTGTCGGAGTTGCCCGAGTGGGCCACGTGGCGATTCTCCGGGCGCTATTTTTTAAAGTTCGAGTGCAACTTTGGTTGCACTGGTAACAAGCTTAACCAGAACCAGTTGACATTTTCCTACCGATGCAAGAAACAGGCGGCAGATTTGCAAGGAGAAAATGACAGGCATGCGTTTTCTTGCGTACCTACTTCTCCGTCGTGGGTCTTCAGGCAAACACATGAATCCCGCCGGCGCTATATGAACCCCTATGTCATCAGTGAGGCGGCCGGCCTTTACTCCATTCCGTCATCATCGACGCCCGCGTATACCGGTCGAAGCCCTTTTGGGTGAGCGAGGCGCGTCGACAATCCAGTTCCGATTGTCCTTGGCCTCATGTTGTTCCTGAAATGCCCTCACCTGACACCCATGGGATCCCAGACCACTGGGCATCCGTAGATCTTGTTGTTGCGCCGGGACACGGCGTCCTCGCTTGCTTGCCCTTCCCCACTGCCCCACATCCCAACACGTCGCTCCCCGCATTCTCGAGTGTGGGGTAAGATCTCAAATTTCCAGGAGAAATCGTTTTCCAGATTGACTGCTGATCGGGTGTGCCAGCACAAATGTGTTCACCTGACCACTCCAAGAACCATCGCTTGCAGCTGGTGCGCTGCTCACCCACAGCAACGATGTACGGGGGCGCGACGGTCCGCTTGCCGCTGGTCATTTGACCTCGATTTTGTCTGTGGAATGCTCGGACTCCCGCGGCGTTGGGCAGGCCTCTCCAACTCACCGTATATACAGCTGCGCAAATGCATCCACACGCCTTCTTGAGCGACGCCCGTCTTCGTCCGCGCCTCCACAACCTGTCTCTCGAACGGCATAGAGCGATTCACGGTTGAAGAGCATCTAGGTATGTTTTCAAGTATTGGTATACGCCTGTAGTCAGTGCATCAGCTCAACCATGCCTCTGCTGGCGCCATTACAGAGCAACATGTCTACAGAAGAGAAGCAATCAGCAGAACACGTCGAAGTACACGATCCCATCCCCTCCGACTCACGGAAATCTGAGGATGACGAGCTTCTCGCATCCGACGTGCGCCCCGCGGCGGAGCGCCGTTTGGTGCGCATGCTCGATATGCGCCTTCTACCCACCATCATCGTAATATTCATCATGAACTATATCGACGTGAGTGTCCTTCTATATCCTGCCGCTTCCCCGGCTGTGTTACAACACCGATCTATTCGCGCGACGCTTGGCACGTTTCAATTCCGAACTTCTCGTCGACTAATCGAATGCACATGTGCATATTCAGCGCGTTGCAGTAACGGCAGCACGTCTCAAGGGTCTCACTCAAGACCTCGGCCTCACCGGTGAGATTTTCCTGGACATCTTACGAGATGTTCTCCGAATGTTGATCGTCGTTGCACTCAGACGTTCAATATTCCACGGTCTTGGCTATCCTTTACGCGTCATACATTCCTGCACAGATACCTTCGAATATGGTCTGTAGACTTAGTGGGCTTGCTCATATATTGCGCTAACATTTATCTTATTGTGTAGATCCTCAATCGAATCTCAAGGTAAGTTGTGCTTGGTGTCTCAGCGCCACTGTCTTCAGCTAAACTTGATATTTGTACTCTAGACCATCATGGTACATCCCGGCTTGCGTCATAGTATGGGGCTTGACTAGCGCACTATCCGGTGTACGTCTCTATATCCTCCGCTTGCTCATACGGCTCAAATGGTAGTCTAGGTTGTCCACAGCTATGCAGGTTTGCTAGCGGCGCGCGTCTTCGTTGGAATTCCTGAAGCGGCGTTTTACCCTGGCGCAATTTACCTCCTCTCACGGTGGTACACTCGTAAGGTACGTATCCCGAAAGTTCACGTACCTGAAGCGTCCCTCACCCATAGTGCACTCGCCAGGAACTCGCTTTCCGCTCCGCAATTTTGTATGGTGGCCTGATGATCTCCAATGCATTCGGCAGTGTACGTCTTTTTCTCATCTCCCCGCAAATCCCCCGCAACACGGCACCACGCCGTAACGGTCCTCCACCATCAGTCACTTCACTAACTTCGTGCTTCGCATCTGTTTTCTCCCTCCTATCCGCTCTGCCGCTCCGCCGCTCTGCCGACTCGTTCACGGCCCGTCACTTCGCAATTCAACAGCTCATGGCCGCGGGCATTCTCTCACGCATGGAAGGGAAGATGGGAATCCGGGCCTGGCGCTGGTGAGTTTGATCCCGGGCGCGGATCCCGAAGCTGCTCAATTTCCCATACTAAACTTCTCTGGCAATTTAGGTTGTTCTATATCGAGGTCTGTCCGGTCTCGGGCTTGTACGATCTATGGCCCTGGGCGAGACTGAATCGGTGTACAGGGTGCAATCACAATCTTCATCGGCTTCTGCGCCATGTGAGTTCTTCTATTCTAGCTCCCTGAGGCAACGGAGTTGATGGATGTCCAACCTTCAGTTATTTCCTCCCGGATTACGTGCGTTCCCGGAACCTGTGCAAGGCGATTAGTCACTGACCTAGACTTTCCAATGGTGTAGCCGCACAACACACGTTGGATTTCCCCTGCTCAGCGGCGTCTTGCGCAAGTCCGCCTCGCCGAGGATGCAGGTGAAGCTGACGAAGATGCTTCTACTGACTCGTACGTTGCATGTTTTCGCTCGTTCTGTCATTATTCTTACGTGTGTTCGTATACCCAGCGCATTCTCCGGGTTGATAATGGCGCTCAAGGATCCGAAAGTACCCGTTTTTGCGGTGATGACCTGTGCGCAACTCCTCGGGCTCGGATTTGTCAACTTCTTCCCCACGTAATTCGCAACGCTCTACAAACGATTGTCATGCATATTCATTGCTCTGCAGGATCGCTGGTACACTTGGGTTCTCTACGACTGTCACGCTTCTCGTTGCTGCGTAAGCATAATATACATTCTCAAGTCTTCCCCGGACTAATAGAAGGTGTCTCTCACAGTCCACCTTGGATCGTCGGTACTATTGCATGCCTGCTCAACGCCTGGCACGCTGGTACGTCTATCTTATTTTGTCATTATCTCACCTGACCACAAAACAATGGAACAGATCGCTCTGGAGAACGCTTCCTCCATATCTGCGTTCCGTGGTGGGGCGTCATCGTTGCGTATATCATTGGCGTTAGTACGTTTTCAGTCGCCGGTCGCTACGTCGCGATGTTCCTCATGGCGTGTGGATATGCCGGTGGGTCTGCTCAACTTAGCATGATCTCTCTTAGACTACAACACTCACTTATATCTACTGTCGCGCAGGCTTCGCGCTCACCCTCGTATGGGTCTCCAACGCCATCACTCGTCCGCCCGCCAAACGATCCGCCGCTATCGGAATTGTCAACGGCTTTGGCAACTTAGGGAATCTGTATGTACTCCTGTCCTCCGCTTCACGTATTTGTTCCGTCGCTGACAGCCAATCACGCACACAGCATCTCCTCCTACACCTGGAAGTCCGCCTGGGGTCCGGACTACCACCCGTCGATGTTCATCGGCATCGGCGCGCTCACGCTCGCGACGCTCCTCGCCTTCGTCGTGCGTAGCATTCTCGCGCGCCAGAACGCGGCTCTCGAACGTGAGGAACTCGCTGGCCTGGCGTCGGGCGCGCACCGCGAGCGCATCGAGGAGGCTGCTCGACTTGAGGGCATTTCGTTTGAGGAGGCGCTCCGTCGCCGGCGCGGCTTCCGTTACTTGCTCTGATGTGCCACCTGTTACCACCACCGGTGTGGTAGACAGACTCAGCGAGCGACGGTATGTTGTCGGACTACAGCAAATTTTGCCTAGAAGCGGTGCTCGAGTGGAGGGGTGAGAGGGTGATTCGGTTGTACGAGTAGGCTCCGTTTGGCTCCAGTAACATCAATTTCACGACTTTTCACGCTCTACTCCAATGATCTGCAGAGTGCTAGCTTGTGCTTTGGCAACACGGCTGCGGATGTTACAGACGTAGGTGAAAGAAGGTGCACAAGCTCAAACTCGCTTGTTACCAGATAGCCAGAATGGACTATAATACATTGATAAAAAGCAGCACGTAAAGTAAGACGATGAGAGAGCAATGTGGAAGCACAAATACACACGAAGAACGCTGATAGCAGAGTCCTGATAAAACGAAATAAATCTTCCTCATCTCACGCAGTTCCCTCGCCGTTTGTAGCGACGGCTGCGGCTGCATCCTGCTGCTGCTCCTTCCCCTTCCCCTTCTCTTTGTTCGCTGCGCGCAATCGCTTCCGCTTCGGTTTCTCCTGTTTCTCTCCCTCTTGCGCCCCGCCTTCCTCGCCCTCCTCCTTTCGCCCTCGCTTGGTCCCACGCTTGGCCGGACGCTTTTTACGCTTCGTCCCAACCTCTACGTCCGCCTCTTCGTCAGAGCCATCGCTCTCCCCGCCATCGGGCTTGTACGCGAGCACGTCTTCAGCGAGCTTCCTGCCCCGGCGCGGGAGTACTCGCCGCTTGCCCTTTGCACTGGTAGCGATGGTGCCGTTCTTCGCTGAGGCCTCGACGCCGTCTTTGCTCTCAGCGAGTGCGGTAGGGGCGCTATCACCTTCACCTTCAGGACCTCCGGGTGCGGGGTCCGATTGCGCCGGCTTTGCGCGCTTCGTTGGTCTCTTCTCTTCCTCTTCGGACTCTGAGTCGGACTCGGGCTCGCTCAGGTCGCTCCCGCTGAATACGGAGCCGGTCGTCGCAGCACTCGCACTCCCGCTGCCTCGGCCCGCATGGCTCGTAGCGGTCGAGATTGAACGGCCTGCAGTAGAGATAGACGCTTGCGAGATCGGCGGACGCCCGTGTCCGAGCCCATGTGCGGTTGCCGGCAGCTCCCTTGCGCCCAACACCGATGCTGACTCCTTCGCCGCGACGCGCGCAACCTCCTTGACCGCCACGCCACCGTCACCTTCCGCATCGAGGCCGACACTCGGGGTCATCCCCGCGCCCATCATATCGCCCACGGTCGTTGGCGGCGGCATCTTCTTCCCGCCGCGCACTTTGATGTCGTCGCCCGGCTTCGGAAGGTAGAGTACGACCTGGTTCTTCAGAATGTCGACGCTGACGAGCTGCCTCAGGACGCTAACAAGATGGTTGGAGAGCCTGAGGCGCTCGATGTGCGGGATGAGCATCTTGATGTCCTTGCCGGCAACATGGCCGTGGTCGGTGATCTCCTCTTCTTGCATGAGCTCTGCGTTGTTAAGGGAGCATCCGGGAACCGCGAAGTGGAGTCGCTTCCGAGCGCCGTCGGTGCGAGGAAGGCTGATCAAGTTGTACCGACAATGCGAGCGCGTGACGGGTGAACTGGAGTTGGTCGACACCGTTTGGCGGATGGCGCGGCGGTGAGGAGTCTGGGCGGATGGTGATGTTTGGGACTGTGAGGCCTGATCAAGCTGCGAAGACGTCGGCGTTTCCGGCTCTACGGAGGGTTTCTGGACGTCAGCAGTGTTGAGAGGCGGTAGGGTCGGTTGCATCTTCACGGGTGGTGGGAGGTCGGGCGCACTCGCCCTTGTTGCGACGATTGGTCGTGCACCGTGCCGATGCCGGAGGATGTCGCCATCATGCAAGAACTGCGGCGCAGGCAGGTGGTTTCCGTTGGTGACGAGAGTGCGCAAAGTCGTGGGGGATTGCTGAGACAAGTTCGACACAACCGACGACGCGCGGGACGATTCGCGGCTGCTACCTTCCAGCATGAGCTGCGCGACGGCGGAGGACCCGCCTGAGCTCGCCTCCGTGTGCGCCACGGACGCGGTGCCGTCGTCGTCTTCGCTCTCGCTTTCCTCTTGTGCACGTCCCTTGCCTTTCTTGGCCTTCGTGGCGGCTTCTGCCATGCGTGACTGAGCAGTTTGAGCGCGGGTCAGCCGAGCCGGCTTGGTGGGCGGAGGCGGCGAGGAATCGCGTTTGCGCTTGAGCGGCCGCACTTCGTCGCGAGCTTCCTCTTCTTCGGTCTGTTGAGTTGCAGAGGGCTCTGGTTCGTTCTCAGGGGCTGGAACGGAATCATTGGAAGGTTCAGGCTCAGGTACGGGTGAAACTTCTTTCTGAACCTCCGTCTTCGCGATGCCGTTCGTAATGACCTCGCTGCTGGCCAATTCAGTACAATAGATCCAACGAAGGGAGTGAGTGCTCACCTGGGCTTATCCTCCGCTACTTCTTGGGCCGGCGGAACTTCTTTCTCCTTGATGAGGAACGGATCGTCGTCATCAATCTTTTGAGGGAAAGAATCTACAGGAGTCTCGACGATCGGGGTCACCGCGAACGACGAACTCTCGCCCTCCGACGGGATGTAATCCGGATCGTCTTCGCCTTCTGCGTCCTCGTCTGCGTCGGTTGGGGGCGTTTCTTCCCGTTCCGTGGTAGCTGCAGTAGCAGCAGCGGTGGAAGGCGGCTCTGGGGCTTCACTGACTGTGGTGACGTCATCGTCTTGGCTCGCCTCAGGTGCAGAAGCTACTTCTTCAGCCACAGGCACTGAAACGATGAATGAGCAATGGAAAACACGGAGGACGAGTCTACTCACCTGGAACCTCGTCTTCAACCGCAACGAAATCCTGCAGTACCAGTTCATCCGCCGACTCCACAGCGTCCTTCTCTACAGCCTTCTCAACAACTTCCGCTGGCTCCCCATCCACCACCTCCCCTTCCTCCTTCTCCTCAACGGGAACCCTCTCCGGCGTCGCCGAACCAGAGGTACCCTGGGTCATCGGCGTGAACAGCCCGCTCGCGGTATGTGCTGTCCCCGACGTCTTGAGCAGCGCCGGGAAGGCCGGTGCAGCCTTCACCGGCTCCGGGTTTGTCGACGCTTCCGAATCCTCCGCGGGACTAGCTGGACTAGCGGGGTCTGCGGGCGAGGGCGCGACGCTGGCCGGGTCCGGAACGCTCGGGTCCGCTGCGACGGGCGCGGGGATCTCGTCCACGTGGACGTGGACGGACGTCTCGACGTTGATTTCGATGGGAAGAGTAGGCTCTTGCTCGGTGATGATGGCGTCGTCATCGGAGGTCACTTCGGCCACCAAGGGGGTCGTAAGCTCAGGTTCCTGAGAACATAGAAACGTGAGTATATGCGTCTGAAGAAGCAGGCGACAGAATGAACGTACCTCTGTGCGCCGTCCCTCTGTCATAGCCTCCTCAACGAGGTAATCCATCACAGAAGCTTGGACGTCGCCAGGAACGGAGACGACGTCCACATCCTCCGTCACAGCAGGGACCTCAACGATTTCCTCAACCTCAACAACTACGGGCTCCTCCGCTTCCTCCCGAACCTCTTCCTCAGCCCCCACTTCCGCGCCACCGCCCATATCCACCGCCGCAGCAAATATCTCGTCCACCACGTCCTGCGAGACATGCTCCTCGCCCATATCCTCCGCCTCACTCCCAATCTCCGCCTCCTTCGCGGCCACCTCAAAGTCCGCAAAAATCGACTCCGGCACCTCCACCTCCCCCTCGACCGACTGGACCGTCGGCACCTGCATCGCGCTACTACGGCTCGGGGGGAGGTCGCCAAAGTCCACGCCGCCCGAGCCGACGGGCTCGAACGCGCCGTCAGTGCCCATGTCGTACAGCGCGTCGAAGTCTCCATAGAGATCGACTTCGAGAGGAATCGCACGGGCAGGGGCAGGTGCGTCTGTTGGGGGTGCAGCGGGGACAGCAGGGGATTCGATTGCTGGTTCTTCCGTCTTCTCCACGGGTGTGGCCTCGGGAGTAGGCTCGAGCGGCTTGGGCTCGGGCTCCGCTTCGGCAGCATTGGGAGGAGAGAGAGGACTGGCGTACACGGCATCCGTAGGTTGATCCTCGACCTCCTCGACCTCCTCTTCATCGTCTTCATCATCCTCGTCGGCATAGTCGACAAGGTGACCAGACGAGATGGCTACCCGCCCAGGGAAAGCCGGTGGCCAGTTCCAATCCACGTTCTTGATGAGGTGCGGGGAGTGGAAAGCAGGTTCTTCCTCCGGCTCCTCGTCTGACTCGACGTATGTGGGTTCCTCGTGAACTTGCTCCGGCGCCTGAGCCTGCGGGCTCTTGAACCGGGTCTGCTCTGTCTCTTGCTCCTGTACATTTGTGACCGTATCCGCATCTGTAGGTTTGGAGGGAATGCTAACATCCGCTTGAGGTTCGTCGGGAACCGCGTACAGTTCGTCCACGTCGAGGATTTCTTCTGGCTGAGCGTGCTGGGCAGACTCGCGTTCTGCAGACGTGATTCCGGGAATGAACAGAGGACCGTCGTCCCGGGGCGTCAGATGAGAAGGCGTAACGCCCGAGAAAGGAGAAGGGAGCGCGTCGCCGCCAGAGTAGAAGTCCTCCGCGAATGCGCGGGGACCCTCCCATGGATCGTGCACGTCAGGGTCTTGTGCAGGCTCGTCTTCCACGAGTTCTGCGCGGGGATGAGCTATGTGTAGCGAACGTGAGCATGAAAACGCACCGTCTTCTTCATCCGCCTCTAGCATATGCGCGTTGGCGCCGCTAAATGCGCGCTGAGGGAGGTCTCCACCGGAGTAAAAGTCTTCGGCGTAGGTTGAAGGACCGCGCCACGGGTCGTCGAGCTCAGTGGCTTCCTCTAGAGGAGTGATTTCTGCATCGTCGTTTCGATGCGGAGGAGAAATTAACCAAAGTCATATCATAGAATGTAATAGACTCACGTCGAGCTTCCTCATCCTCCTCGACTTCATCCTCGACTTCGCCGAGATCTTCGTCGTACTCCGCAGGGTAGTCTACTTCAGCGCGCGAGTCGGTGTACAGGGGCTTGCGGGAGAAGCGAGCAGGTAATGCAGGACGGTCCGGGGACTGCACCCCGTCTTGCTCCTCTTCGTCGTCAGAGTCGAGAATCTCCGTGACATCGTGTTGGTTGGGGCGAGCGGGGCTGCTCTGAGGGTCGTGGTCGACATCATCATCCGCCGAGTCCGACTGGCTGTCCTCTTCGTCGTCGTATTCCTCTACAGGAGCCATTTGGACAGCATCCTGGTCAGAGCCGGTTTCACCATCTTCGAGCTCTTCGTCCTCATCGGGATAGACAGGAAGAGGACCAGCCAGGTGGTCGTCATCACTGGCGTACTCCTGCTCTTCGTCAACATCCGCGGCCTCTTCGTCGTCATTGCCGTCGTCAGAGAGCAGGTCAATGACCTCCGCGGTGCGCTTCTTGGGACTTGCATCCTCGCTTTCTTCAGCCGACTGAGAACCACTCTCGCGCTCGCTGCCCTCGTACTCCTCACCAGACCACTCCTGCCCCTCCTCGTAATCTTCTTCCTGCTCGTAATCTTCCTCCCTCGCGCGTTGCTTTCCCTTGTCGAGCTTGCGCGCCTTGATCTCCGCAAAGGAGTCCTCGACGAAGTCTTCCTCTCCGTCGTCAGCGGCCGGCCCGCCGACGCGCTCTTCGTGTTTCTCCGCGGCAGTGGAGGGAGTTTCGTATTCGTATCCTAGTGCACGCCTGAGGGCGCCAGTAATGTCGCCAATCCACGCGTCAAACTCAGGCTGGGTGAACTTGTCGTACGGGTTGTTGATGGGGGCGCGGGGGACCTTCGTAGTGCTTCGTGGGGTGGGATTAGGCGGCGCAGGGTAGCGCGGGGTAGAGTAGGGCGTAGACATTACGCGCGCGATACCCGTACGCGACGCGTCGTGGCTTTTGGTGGAAGACGGGAAAACAAAGGAGGACGGAGTGTCGGTGGAGGATTCAAGAGCACGGGCCGCTCGAGCTCGACCGCCACCGACCACTCCAATCTCAGATCGCTGACATCAGCATCTCTCTCACGTGGCTCCGGACCGCGCGTGGCCCGGTGCTCGTCCCGCTCGTCCAAGTCGCGTCCTCGCGTCTGGCCGACGAGCTCCGAGAACAGCCCTCTGTATCCCTTCCACGTCTATTGTCGAGGTTCTCCGGTGACGCGTCAGCATCTCTTTCACCTCTTTCTTTGAATTGCGCTGCTCTCTCGCAGCTGGAATGCTACTGGCGGCTTTCAGACTCCCGGTTGCGCATAAAGCACTCTGTCGATCCACGACTCGCCATTTATCAACAAGAACAGTCCGGAGGATGGAGAGAGCTGTCGAACGACCCCTTGTCTGGATTGATTGCGAGATGACGGGACTTATACCCCGGAAAGATAAACTCCTTGAGATCGCTGTAAGTGGCTTCGCGTCCTTGTAGCTCCCCGATGCTCATTCACACGTCATCTGCGCGTAGGTGTTAATCACGGACGGGAACCTTCAGCTTGTAGATCAAGGCGTGAGCTATATTATAAGAAGAGACAAGGAACTTCTGGATGGGTACGCTCTCTCATGACACGTCGTGTCTGGTTCTCATGCGGGCACAATAGCATGCACGAATGGTGTCAGAAGACACATGGGGAGGTTCGTCACGTCCTTGTTCTGTGTACTGTAGCCCCCAATATACGAATGTTTTCCCTAGAGTGGTTTGACAAAAGCGTGTTTGGAGTCCCCTTTCACCAAGGACTTCGTTGCCCAGCAAGTCCTGGATTACATCAAAAAATGGATACCAGAAAAAGGGCGAGGCGTTCTGGCGGGCAATTCCGTCCATATGGACAGAATGTTCCTCTATGAAGAAATGCCCGAAGTTCTAGAGCACTTGCACTACAGGTGTGGATCTCTTAGCGTCCCGTCTTCGTCTGAGCTTTTCTCATCGCGTATGTATTCGTCAAGGATTGTTGGTGAGCATTATATATATATATATGTCCAATCTCCCAGAGTATATCATCCCTCACGCACCCCCGTAAGACGTGTCGTCAATCAAAGTAAGCAGGCGTTATCTCTTACACCTAGACGCTGGCTCAAAGGCATATAGGAGCTCTCTCACCGATGGTACAAGACCACGACCCTCAGGTCGCCGACCGAGCCCCCGCACAGGTGCGCTCATCCCGGTTTATTTCCATCTTGCTCCTCATTTCTCCGCAGGGCTCTCGACGACATCAAGGGATCTATACGAGGTGAGTAACATCCCTTTACTCCAACACGCATTCATTGACGTCCGCTTCCCCTATAGAACTGAAGTGGTACCGCGAGAATATCTTCATGCCGCCATCATTAGCGCCAGAGATACAAATAGGTCGCCGATTTTAGACCGTCGCCTATACTTGCACCTTCTGTACTGCAGCACTCTCAGTCGTGCTATCTTCGTGACCACGTCTAATGCGCGGTTATTATCATCACCCTTCTCCTTCCTCTTCCCTTCTAGCAGCGGGACAACATTCATCCGGACGTTCAACACAGGAACTTATCTCAGCTTCGGCGCGTATCTTCCCCACCGAGAAATATCCCGCTGACGTCTAGCCACAAGAGTCGTCATCGATGAACCTCACTATCTCTATCACGTCCGGACGAGTCGCGCGACCGCCTCCACCCACGCATCCGGAAGTGTCGCGGCCACATGACCGTGCGGAGCCCACCGCCTTCGACGAGCATGTCACGTCGGCCGTCCTCCCGACTCCCGAGCGCAGAGCAGCCCCGCCCAGATCGCTCTCGCTCTACAAATTCACGTTCACAACGCCCCCCTCTCGCGCTGCTCACCATTCCAGATACCGAAGGCGCGCCGAGGATTACGTCGATGCGCCCCGACGCTCGCGCTCCCCGTCCGACTCGCTCCCACCCCGCGTCCGTGTACGCAAATCGCCCCGCACCCGCGAGCGGCGCCCCGCAGATCCTGCCCATCGCGGCGTGCACTCGTCGAGAGCCCCTCCTACACGCCTCGTATGGCAGGGGCTCTCCTCGAGCCCCGCCCACATTCTACTCTCGTACCTGCGTGCAATACTGCAGAAGCCAGACTGAATGGCGAAGCTGTGGCACGACCAGGGACGGGACTGCGTGACGCGTTCTAGCGCGTAGTCTGTTTTGCCGAGCGTGCTCGTGTGCGTCACTTACCGCACCCCGCTGTCCGCTAGTTCGCCTGACTTTCCGAAGATGAGCCTGTGGCCGGGCGGACTGTGTTATTACCGCTCCTTCTCGTATTCAAGCAGGCGCCATCATTCACGCCTGGCGGATTCTGGGTTGCTCTTGTCTCGAGGCGGCGGTTGTATGTACTCGTTCTTCGAGCAGGTTCCTTGCGCCCTAGCCTACAACAGTTGAGATGTGGTCAAGATGTGGTGGCTACCGCTCACCAACCGGTCACGTTCAGCGGGATCCTATCGTAGGCGCCGGCTTGGGGTCTAGATCACCGAGTCTATTTCTCCGATCGAGATCTAGCGCGACGCAATCATCCTGCTAGAACCGCTTCATTTAGCCGCATTATTACCTCTGTCTCCCGACGGGGTTGGCGACGGGTAGAGCAGACGGCAACTCAATGGCATTGCTGGTCCATACCCCCTCTCGAATATCGGACAATCGAGGTATAATCACCACTCGAGTTGGTGTCTACCGTGCTTTCCAGTGTACATGCATATTGTATTGTATTTGGATCCACGTCTCGTTCCCTCAGAGTCTAACCCCACTCCCCACTTCCCCGCATCACGTACAGATATTTCCCCGCAATGAGAGACGCGAGTAATGCGGGGTAATCACGGCATCACAACATCTGCCACGGTGAACCGCTATCCAACGCCTGGATCAGTCTACTTCCCCGTTCTCGACTCCCCTGGTCCACACTCGACCCCCGCGCCCTTGAACCGTGCAAAGCAGCCGTCAACACCAAACACCACTTGGTAGTCGTTCCTGCTACCATTCAGCGCCGTGAACAAGAAGAACTACCAGCCCGTCCGAGCCCGTCCGAGAATCGCACGCACAGAACGTCTCCGACGCCTTCCCCAACCGTGACCATGCAAGGCCCGAAACCTCCTTGACAGACCGCCCCCGCACTCTTCTGCCGCGACGACGATCCAACATTCCGGTTATCCGAGGAAGCACACTCCCCATAGCGGTGCGTGCGCGGACACACGCTAGCGAGCGAGTAGTGGGAGCCTGACCTCCCTTAATTTGTATTTGTGCAAGTCCAGGCATAGCGCAGAGCGACCGCGCCCCCGAGAGCAACTCCGACGCTCTCATTCATGCACTTGGCGACGTTGTCCGCGTTTGTTGCTTGTACACGTCGTACGAGCCGCGGAAGATGGGCCCTCCTGGGCTCTGCTACGTCCACACCATGGTAGACCTGTGACTCGAGGTAGATACGCGATGGGAGTTGGATTTCTCTCCGCTCACCGGTGAAACCGCTACGGTGCTTTTTCTGCGCTTCCATGACCGGAGGCCAGACGTATTTCGCCACAAGACGAGGCGTCTTTCAGACCGTGACGCCCAACTCCGCCTGATGCAGGGAGAGATCGTTTTACCTTCGCCTGGAAGGGCGTCCTGCTCTCCATGGGAAACGCAAGCGTAGACCGCGCCGCGCCGGACCGTATGGCACCTCAAGCCCAAGGAAGGTAGAGCGGTGTGCTCGTCCCGCCCGCCGAGACGGCATAGCCGCTAGGAATACGTTCTTCCACATACGCCACCGGGCTCGGAGGTTGGGCGATGCGATTATGGCGGTCGGATAAGGCGGTCCTTGGACCTCCCGGTCTTGGGGACAAAGATGTACCTCAGCCTACGCTAGCTCAGGATTAGAACGGCAGCGTCTGGACGGACAGGGTGGTCAAAGGTCGTCCAACGGGGCGAGTTCGAAAGTATAGTGGTTTGCCTCCTTCGCTTTCGGAGCCGCATGCTCCACGGGCACGTCGGTGGCATCTGACGGATCGTCCTCAACGTCGTGCGCGCTGCGCAGCGCTCTTGGCCCACGCTCTCTCTTCACTCCATGTTCTGTCGCAGCACATAACGTTAACATGTGTTGCGTACCGTCACCCCGGTAACCGGTACGCTCACAACATACCATTCACCATAAACTGCACCCCTGCCCGCCAGCCCCGCCGAAAAACCGCTGCACGCACCAAATGGGCGGGGGATGCCCAGGCGCGTTCGTCCCCGGAGAACGGGTGGCCCTGCGCGAGGGGGTCCCGAAGAACGGTACAGGCGAGCGCAGAGGCCCCGGACCCGTGGGATGTGTACGGGCTGTCCGAATGCAGGGTCCCACCCGCTCCCACCGTTTACGGACGTTCACACAGAGGGCGTGGCGCGCGCCAACGGTGGGAGCGAAGGAGTAGGATAGCGGGAGAGGGTACCTGCGGACGATTGATGAGGTCCTCTCGCTGGAGGCGCTGCTAGCTTCATTCGACACAAAAGAAAGATAGATAAAATATTGCTGCCTAATGGCAACATAGCGAGTCGTCCTGATGCGCTGAAGATGATATCCGCGAGAGGACTGGAGGACCTGGCGGCTGAATTGGCTCCTCGAGAGAACGTCCAACATCGGGCTGAAGTGCTGGCGCGCCTAGATGTACTCGGCCCGTCCTATATTTTCAAGCTTAGCTTTAACTCTCTCTTCTTCCCCTTCCCCTGGACCTGTCGCGCTACAATGGACTGACGTGCGAATATTGCGGCGTACCTCTGGCGCTGAGGGCGATGCGGCCTGAGTAAAAACAAACCCAGCGTTCCAGAACTCGTCATCGACATTTGTAGATGCCCATGAGCTGTGAGAGGATGGGAGTGGAAGAGGTGATAACGCGCGGCCGCCTCCTGGCTGGGCACTTGCCGACCAGAGCGGGGCGAGGAAAATATTGGAGGCGATAACACGCCGCCCGCGAACACGGAGCGCACGCCCTGGTGCTTGAGGCACGATTGTAATGCACGAGTCAGAATGTGAAGCCCGGGGGTGACGAAGCTGCGCACGGTGGTTGTGCGCGCGGGGCGAGCTCGACTGTCGTATGTGGCGTGCTCATGGTGGTGGATTGAGAGAGGGCCGCATAGCCACGGCATCCCAAACGAGTCGCGTGTACCGCGGGCGTCTGTCCCCATTCTTGCTCTTCGACCATGACTAGCGGCACCCGCCAGCTGCCAGACTGCGACCAGGATAACAACGGCGTGCGCCGCATTCCGTGCCTCTCATGCCGATGAAGCCAGTGAAGACGCGATAAGGTGTGCGAATATGCCGCATCCGTCGCGGTGTTGGCCTCTCTGCGGGTCCTCGCTCGGGTTCCCACCGTTCGACCGGATTCCCGGAGAAAGCGTTCGCATCCACCTCGGACACTCCCCGCAGTTAAAAAGACTTCGGCCTTTCTCTGGAGCCACGACTGCGCCCTGCATTGAGTCTGGCCTGATTCGTCGTGCCCCCACTCCCCTCCCCCGCTGTCGGGCCCCGTCTATTTCCACCCCCTCCTCCTCCGCGCCTTATCATCCCGGCCTCGACTTCCCCGCGGTCCGCCCTGACATCACCCTTTCTTTCCCCCTGTCCGCCGTCTGCTCCCAGCCGCCGTGTCCTGTCTAGCACCCTCCAGACATGAGCTCGCGCGAGACATTCTCCAGACCCAGGTTGCTCGATGACCCCGAGAAGGATGCCCTGGATACGCTCACGCCTCTCCCCGTCCTGCCTGTATCAACAAAGGCAGTCATACAAGATGCCGCGGTAGGGCGCGCAGCACAATCGGGGAAGGACGAGCAGCGAGCAGACCTCGCGCTCGCGCAGGCGAAGAAGGAGTACTCGCCGGCAGATCAGAAGCCAAAACGTCGAGCGAGCAGATGGATTCGTTTCCAACTTTGGTTCAACACCTATAAGTACGTCCGACTTGAAGTTCGGGGGCCGCGAGGATTGTGCTTACAATGATCTAGGAAATTCTTCTTTTTCGTTACCGGCCTGAACTTGGCGGGTCTCGTCCTTGCTTCCGCCAACGTTTGGACATATCCTCGGCGATATACCGGCGCTTTCGTTTTGGGCAATCTCCTCTTCGCTATCCTCATGCGCAATGAAGCGTTTGGCCGTCTCCTGTACTTGATAGTAAATACGCTTTTCGCCAAGGTATGTTTCCACGTCATCTGCAACAAAATGCGTGCTCATTTTTGCTGTAGTGGACGCCATTATGGTTTAGGTTGGGCTGCACGTCCGTCTTGCAACATCTAGGCGGCATTCACTCAGGATGCGCGACATCCGGCTTCGTCTGGCTCATTTTCCGCGTTACACTCATTTTCATCGACCACAAGGACAACCACGATGCGGTCTTGATTATGGGGGTGATTACCAACCTCGCCGTCTCAATCAGCATCCTGAGCGCGTTCCCCTGGGTCCGCAACACGCACCACAAGTACGTGTGCCCAATCTGTGTATCCGTGCGCAACCCGTCTCACGCTTCTCCCAGCGTCTTCGAGCGGCACCACCGGTTCATTGGCTGGTGAGTACTTCCTTCCCGATCCGGATACGCAAACACTTCGTTTACACACGACGTCTCCCCGCAGGGTCGGACTCCTCTCAAGTAGGTATCTCTTTCTTGGCGGCCAACAGCCAGCGATGTGGTTCGCTCGCACAGACTGCCTCCGACACATTATTGCTTCTCCGCGCGGGTCCGCAGTGTCCCTGCGCTGGAGGGAATCCACTGCGCCGCCACGCCACTGGTCCAGCCCGCTCCCGAGGTTGCGATGCTGACCGCCGTTTTTTTCTTAGCGTGGGTGTTCGTCGTGCTCGGAGACAGCTACGACCTGGACACGCACTCGTGGAACCCTGACGGTATTCGCGTCATCCGGCAGCAAGACTTCTGGTTCGCCTTCGGCATGACCGTCTTGTACGTATCTTCTCCCCTTTCGCGCTGCCCCTGCGCCACTGCTCCCTGTTATCTCCTCGCGCACGCGGACGACGATTCGCTGACGCTCCTTCGGCGCACACTAGCATCCTCATCCCATGGTTCACCGTGCGAGAGGTCAAGGTCGACATCGAAGTGGTGAGTCCTCGTGTCCATATTGGGCTTCAGGCCCCCGCGCACGCGTCCGACTGACTCCTCCGCTATGCATCTCCGCCTCGACTGCAGCCGTCACCGAAGGTCGCCATCCTTCGCTTCGAGCGGGGCATGCAGCAGGGACTCCTTGCTCGTATCTCTCGCTCCTCCATCATGGAGTACCATGCGTTCGGGATCGTCTCGTGAGTGCCGTCGGCTTGAGTTGCTTCTTCGTCGGGTACTGACTCGGCCGCCGCGATGCGGCGCGCGTCCGTAGGGAGGGCACGCATGCAAAATACCACTACCTCATCTGTGGTGTGCAAGGCGACTTCACGCGCTCGCTCGTGAATGATCCTCCCACGCACCTCTGGACACGACAGCTGAAGGTGAGCATGGGCGGCCAGCGAATACATTACGCGCTTGACCTAGGATGTACGCGTTTTGTTTCGTGTTGACTGATTCACTGCGCGCAGTTCGCCGGCGTTTCGAATACCTCATCGTTGTACAAGCGTGGTATCCGCGTATGTACAGGCACGGGTCTCGGCGCAGCACTGTCGACATGTCTCCAGGTAAGCATAAACCGGCACTTGCTCGACAAAGCAGGCCAAGCTGACATTCTGTGTCTCCCTCCGACAGAACTCTGACTGGTAAGCATCTTTGTTAAGTTATGGGGTGCGATGGTTTGCGATGAAACGTACAACATATCGCATTCCCGCGCTGTCAGACACACGCTCAGCCTCCTTAGTTGTGACGATAATACTGACGACCCGCACCTCGCCCCAGGTACCTAATCTGGATCGGCTCCGACCAAGAGAAGACCTTTGGACCCACCATCTCCGGTCTCATCCACAAGCATATCGGACCGGAGCGGATGTGCCTCTGGGATTCCAAAGCGCGGGGTACGTTCCTGCTTGCCAAAACGGCGTTGGGCCGAACACGTCCAGTTGCTCACACGTCCCTCTCCATTCTCTCTCAGGCGGACGGCCAGACGTGATGAAGCTCGTCAAAGACGCGTACCGGGAGTGGAACGCGGAGGTCGTGTTCATCACCTCCAACTGGGCCGGGAACAAGGAGATCATGGAGGGTTGCAAGGAGGCCGGCATCCCTGCATTCGTGCGTATCCCTCCCTTTTCCGAAGCTCCACTGTCCCGCTCACGCTTGTCTTGTCTCCTCCCCCGCCTTTCTACCAATCCCCCTCTGCAGGGCACGCTGTGGGATTTCTGAGCGCTCGCGCCGGTCCGCCCGCGTCTCCGATTCGCATGCCCGCCGCACCGCACCCGCCGCTCCCACCCCGGAGGCCGACGCGCCAGACGGCGTGGCAGCCGCGTCGTACGAGCAGCTCGCTCTGTGCGACGGACTCTCCCTCGCGCCGCCCGCGCTCGTCCTCCGCGGCTCCCCCCACCACTCCTCAATACCCTCCGCCACTCCCCCAGCATACATACATACGCACACACCACCATGCACCCCACGCACGCACGCCGCACACTACCTACACTCGAATGCACATGCACATGCTCTGCGTACGACCCGCCCGCACGTTACGCGCCACGACGCCCCGCCGCCCGCCGCTGCGCCCAACGCGCACGCCTCCCGAGTCCCACGGCGCGCGGCGCACGCTCTCCCACACCCACGAGCCCGCCCCACCCACGCACCCACACGTATCTTATTCGCCCGGCTTGCCGCCCACTGTACACCCACGCACGGCTCCGCTTAGCTTAGATATGGCCCGTTTCGCATAGTTCGACGGGACCCCCTGCCCGCCGCGGTGGGAAGGGCCCGTGTCCCTGCACGGCAGGGACGTGTACATTACTGATCACTTTGAGAGCACGACGGCGGCGCGTCATCGTGCATCATCCGTCGCGCTGCGATGTAACTGTTTCGTTCTTGGCTCAGTTAGTGTGCCTCGCTCGCTGGGTGGGTTTTGTCAGGTTTTCGATACGTTGAGCACCCTGGATTGCTGTTAAAAGCGCTCTACATGGAGCGCTCGAGTGCCATGATGGGCCAAGCCAAATCTCGTCCTTCACTCCTGTGATCAAGAAGCTTAACATACATCGATGGGCACGGTCATAGTACAAGACAGATGCGCTAGAGAAAGGTTCGAGATACATGGTATGCAAAAAGCAGATTGCGAAGACGATGCGATGATACAAGACAAATGCGGGTAGAGGGGAACATCTTGCGAAGAGAAGAAAGAACTGGAGAACATGTGAACAACGGCACGAATGAATGTAGACTGGCGAACGCACGACCACATCAGTTCAGATTCTGGAGCTTCGACCACTCCTTGTCATTAGCATTGAAATCGACGCCCTTCTTCCGCCACCACTCGCGTGCCCTCTCCCCTCCTCCAATCGCATCCTCCAACGCCTCCTCAATGTCGCACATCCGATACTGAACGGGCAGCCCACTCTTGTCCCACCACTCGAGCACCTCCGGCCGGTTATGCCTGGACGCCCCCGTGAGCACATCCTGGTCGAAGATCATCTGCAGCCCGCTCCCCAACCACCACTGCAGCACCTCGACCTTCCCATGGCAGCTCGCGTGATAGAGCGCCTGGCGGTCGTACTTCGGCTCAAGCTGCGATCCCGCCCACCACTCGAGCGCGTCGACGTGCCCAGCGGTGCTCGCCATGTCCATGACGCGGCCGATCTTGAGCGGGAGGCGCCAGCGCGGGCTAGCGCTCTTGTCTTTCCACCAGTCGAGAACGGCAATACGGTTCTTGGACGACGCGCTCTCGAGGGCGGCCTCGGTGTACTCGAGTGGGATGCCTGAATGGAGCCACCACTCAAGGGAGGCGACCTCGCCGCTGCGGGACGCACCGTCGATAGCCTCCGCAACTGAGGAGGTTTTAGGAAGTGGTACGACGTCCGGGAAGCAGTCGTGTGTGTGTTTCCACCATGAGAGGACAGCAGTGCGACCGTAGAGAGAGGCGGTGATGGGGAGGAGGTCGTCTTTGAACATGGAGAGGAAGAGGGCGCGGTGGTGGTTGAAGAAGTACTCCAGGACGTTGACATAGCTGAAGCGTACGGCGAGGACGGCGCTGACGCGCGTGGGGCGGTGGGTGGTAGGGTCGGCAGAGCGGATGAGAGGGATATATCCCGAAAGGATGGCATGGTCGACGATGTTCGCGCGTGCCCAGTTCACAGGTTGGGGGAGGGAGGGGGGGACGCCTACGGCCTTCGCGAGTTCCCAGTCGCCAACTTGGTCCATAATGTCCGCAAGAATCTCGACGGGAAGGTCAGGTGCAAGCAATTGCCGTGTACGCGGTTTTGCAGGGGAGGGGGCGTCGTCCGCGTGACCATCGGCAGAGAGTTTGTGAGAGAAGTGGTAGGTATGAATGTCGAATTGGGCGAGGCGCGAAGCTAGTTCGCTGTCGGTGCCGGTCGTGGGTAGGGAGCGGACCTTGAGGAAGAGGAGGAGCTGGTCTCGGGTAAGGCGGCAGTACGCCTCGTAGACTTGTTCTTGTTCTGTCGGGTGATCATAGTTCTGGTACATCGTCAGTATTCTCAGCAGCGAGCGGACGGAAAAGCTGCTTACAGCCATACGCTGGGATCGAGCTTAGACTTTTGAAGGAGAGAGCGTTAGGGTCAGATGTACGGAAGCACGAGCCTTCCTGTAGCGGTTCTTATGAATGGTTTCCTCGCGGCGTGTGTTGTTATCGAGATGAGAGATGATTTCCGAGAACGAGGCGCAGCGGGAAGGAGGTCGTGAGGGGGAACACAGCGAGGCGAAAGAGAGGCAAGTCGAGAGCGACACTGGATTCAGCGCCGAGGCCTTTGAAAGACATCAGGTTGCCGGGTAAGTGGCCGGCTAATGCGCTCCGTCAACAATTGACGTAATGCCAGTAACAAGATGACAGAGATAATTACTGACCAAGCCCTAGCGCAGGGTTAGGTGTCCGGTTCGGACACGTGGGGTTAGCCGACGTGGCTGAACGTGTCCTCCGCGCCCGGCGTCCACGTCCCTCGCTGTTCCTCTCTCTTTGCTTTCCCTTGTCTCTGCCCGTCTTCCGCCAGGATGCCGTCGTCGAAGAGGAGGATACGAAAAGCGAGTCTAGCAGCTTTTTGCGTCGTCGCCCTCGCTGCTGTTGCTAAAGCAAATGTGAGCACCCGAGAGTTGGCACTGCTCGTTGCAGGACATGACGTCTTTGCCAGGACGCGTCCGCTAAACCCACTGAGGCCGTAGAGGCCATCGACCCAACCGCGGAAGGTGCGTTCTGTTCTGCTGTACGCGTGACATCGTCCTAATTCTAATGATGCAGCATCTAGGGCGTACAAGCAGGCCATGTCCACACTTGCCACCCTGACCGCCCTCCCTCCCATGCAATCTGAAGAGCCCTCCCACCATGCTTCGGGCTTCCCTATCTCATCCCTGTTGCCTAGCATGCAGGGCCAAGGCCCTATTGCTAGTGCTCTTCGCATTCTTGTCAAGCTGCGCAACCATTCTTGGGTACCGACGTTCGTCTCCGACTACTTTGGTCGTGAATTCGTCAACGGGAGGAGAAAGGACGAGGAACACAAGACACGCGCGGTCAAGGTCATTGACCTGCTCCACCATGCGGCAGAACTTGGTCACACGGATGCGCTCTTTACCTTAGGGCAGGTCTCTTTGGTGCGTTCATACTCTTCACGACCTTCTTACCTGCCACATAGAACATCACATATCCAACTTCGTTGTGAATGTCGGTCGCGCTGACATACTTCTCCAGTTCCCTCCAAACTCCTACTTTCCGTCCAACCCATTTACCGCCTATGAGGCGTTCCAAACCCATGCGGACGTGACCGGCAATGCCTCCTCACAAGCTCTCCTCAGTTTCTTTCATGCCACCGGATATCACAGTATTGTCCCGATAGACCAGGCAAAGGCACAACTATATCTCACGTTCGCCGGGCACGGAGGTCACAAAGGCGCTCAAATGGCAATGGGGTACCGTTATTGGACAGGGATTGGCGTAGGCGAGAACTGTATGGCGGCATTGGAGTGGTACGAGGAAGCGGCTGAGCAAGGTGCGTTTGCATGCCATTTCCCAACGCATTCGTATCCTCACAGCGCATACAGCCATGGCGAAGTTCCTCTCAGGTCCTCCGGGCGGCCGGACACTTCCACTCCTACCTCCTCGTTTGTCCGATCTCGTCGGTGGAGTGTACGGTCCCGGCGCAAGCGTCGCCTCAACAGGTCCAAATGCTGGCCGTGCAGTGATCAAGACGGCGCATTCACGTGCAGCAGGGGAGACGTGGGAGGATCTCATGGAATACTACCTTGTACGTGACACCTACCGTGTGCTGCGAACCATTCTAACGAGTTACAGTTCAATGCCGACCGCGGTGAAGTGGACTTCGCCTACCGCCTCGGCAAGATCTTCTACCAAGGCAGCATATACTCAGCTCCTGGGGGCATTGCGTCAGGAGGTGACGGTGCAAGTGCGATCGCGCGCGACTTCCATCGCGCACGTTACTACTTCATGCGGGTCGCCCGTCAAGTTTGGCCGCGCGACCCTTCAGACCCTCGTCGTCCAGAACGCATGGCCGCCAAAGAAGACAGTCCCATGCACACCGGCTACGCAGCGCTCTCTGCAGGATACCTCGGACGGATGTACTTGCGCGGGGAGGGCGTCAAACAAGACCCGGCACTTGCCAAGATGTGGTTCGAGCGCGGCGCCGACCACGGCGAGAAGGAATCGCACAACGGCTTGGGTATTATCTGGCGTGATGGCCTGGTTGACGGGAAGAAAGACATGAAGAAGGCGCTTGCTCACTTCGCTGCAGCGGCCGCGCAAGAGCTCGCAGAGGCGCATATCAACATAGCCAAGGTCCACTACGGTAAGCTCACATACCGCGTGGCGCCTCGATGTCTATTAACCGACCATGTTAGAACGTGGCGATGTGAAGCTCGCCACGGCCCATTTCGAGAACGCCCTTCGCCTCGGCTCCCCCTTCGAGGCGTACTACTACCTCGCCGACATGCAAGCCAGGATGGCGCGGAGTCGAACCCTGTCGCCCGACATCGCGGCGAGCTCCTGCGCCGTTGCCGTCTCGTTCTTCAAACTTGTGGCGGAGCGCGGCTCCTGGGAGGAAGGTTTGCTCCAAGACGCTGACTACTCGTGGAGTCTCGGCACCGAGCGCGGCAACGAGATGGCGATGCTTAGATGGTGGATCGCGGCTGAGCGTGGCTTGGAGGTTGCACAGAACAATCTGGCTTTCGTCCTCGACCAAGGTTTGTTGCTCTCCTAGTCAATACCGATACGCCGTTGACTAGGTTTGTCTAGACAAGAGCATCTTGCGCTTTACCCGTTTCGCGCCATACTCGCCTTCCAACGATACCGCCCGCCTCGCGCTGACGCAATGGATTCGCTCCGCCGCTCAGAGGAATGTGGATGCCTTGGTCAAAGTCGGCGACTACTACTACCACGGCCTCGGGGTCCCTGACGAGCCGGAGTCAGTGCGGTGGGAGAAGGCGGCTGGGTACTATCAGTCCGCCGCGGATACTCAGCTCAGTGCTCTGGCTATGTGGAATCTCGGCTGGATGTACGAGAACGGCATCGGGGTTCCTCAGGTAGGCCGGCCTATGTATGGTCGATCGGTGGCATGGGGTTAACGAGGGTCGTGGACAGGACTTCCACCTGGCGAAACGGCACTACGACCTCGCGTACGACACGAACACGGAGTCGTACCTCCCTGTTCTGCTGTCGCTCATCAAGCTACACGCGCGTAGCATTTGGCATACGCTTATGGGTGGTAAGAATGGATTGACCATCTGGGACGGTGATCAGGAAGACTGTACGTCTCTCTTGCACTACCATATCGGCCTTCCAATGCTAACCTCGCCTATAGCTCGGTCATACTACGACAGCCCGGAGATCGAAGGCGCGCCAGACGACGGTTCAAGCCAGCCCTCGCTCGACGGGGACAGCGACGAGTACGACGAAGGGCCCTGGTACATGGGCAAAGCCCGTGACGAGTTCAACCGGCGCAAGCGCGGGCAGCACGCGGAGCCGCGCGGGCCCGAGGAGGAGGAGGATCCGGTGCGGTGGGCGCGCGAGCGGCGGCAGGCGGACGCGGAGCGCGACCGCGAGCGGGACGGGGACTTTGGGCCCGAGGACTACTTTGAGGGCGCGCTGCGCGGCCAGCGATACCGCGACCGTGATCGCGACCGTGAGGGCGAGGAGGACGTGGACGAGTTCGCGGAGACGATGCTACTTGTGGTGTTGTGTTTGATGGTGTCGGTGCTGCTGTATGTGCGCGGGCGCTGGATGGAGAGGTTTAGGAGAGAGGAAGAAGAGAGGAGGCGGCAGCAGGGAGGTGCGGAGCAGCAGGGACAGCAGCAGCAAAACGGAGTGTTCCCGCCCTTGGGTGACCCTGCACGGGATGATTGGGCTATTCTGCGGTAGGGAGAACGGCTGTTGTGTATCACATACTAGGATGTCCGCATAGGAATCTATTGCTCCTCCATGTTGCGGCCGACCGACTTTCTTTTCCGTAGACGCCCTAGTCGCAGCGGGCGGCAAATTGACGTCACTACTTTTGATCAAGGACCACGATGAGTGTAGATGTGAGTCTCAGCCCGAAACTCGGACAGCTACTGAACACGCCTCCGTGAGTACGTACCCCACGTGAAGCTGATTCCCATGAAGTACGCATTGACCCGAGCTCTTTATGCTAGGATCTCTATTGAGATACTGCCGGGGTACGCCTTTACATGGCTCGCAGACGCGCCCTCCGAGCACGCCCCGTTTCTCTTCATCGACAGGAACCTCGGCGTACCTCAGAAGATAGCATATAAGGCCTATCTGGAAGCCGTGATACGCTTCCGTCGCATCTGCCCAATCGCCCGCTCCAATGCCGCGCCAGCTCTCGTCGACGACGATACACAAGAGCTCCTTTGGTCCACCGCCGTCCTCCTCCTGGTCAACCCCGCCCACCAGACCGCCCTGAACGCCCGGAAGCGCCTCATCATCCACCACTCCTGCCTCTCCCCCACACACGAGCTCCAGTTCACAAACGCGCTCCTCACCCTTCGCGAGGGCTCAAAGCAGTCTGCACTCTGGCACCACCGCCGCTGGCTCCTCCGACGCATATACCCACCCTCCCCTTCGTCCCCCGCCCCCCTCGACGATAACAGCCGCATCCGGGCCACAAACGCCGCCGACGTCCTCTCCGACAACCCCCTCCCTCCCTCCGCGTTTCGGGACGAGTTCGCAGCGACCGCCCACGCATGCGAACTTTACCCGCGCAACTACCACGCCTGGGCACACCGCTCTATATGCCTCTCTGCGCTCCTTGCCGCGATCTCTCGTTCCCCCTCAAGAGAAGCGTCCCCCAACGCCAACGCCAACTCCGACTCGGATTCCAACTGGTCAGCGGAGTTCGCACAGGTGCTCGCAGAAGAACGTACCGCCGCACGGACGTGGGTCGAGCGACACGTCGGTGACTACTCCGCCGTGCAGTACCTCTGCCAGCTCGAAGCAGCGCTTCTGCGTGGGTCCTCCCAGACCGTTCTGGATAAAGCCAGAGCGAGGATGATTAAAGAGGAGGAGGCACCCGCATCGCACGCGCTCGCCCTCGTGCGCGCATACCCGACGCACGAATCACTGTGGCTCTACATGCGCGGCGCGCTGATGCTCGAGAGGCCTATGTTTTGGGGAGGATCGCTAGCAGAGGCGCGTGCGCTGGCAGAAAACATCCTCTCGGAATCCGGAGAGAACTCGGGGTCCGAGACGGGGGCCGGCTGGGCGTGTGCGGTGCGCTTCCTCGCTTGGGCGTTCAGAGAGGTGAGCACGCACGTTCGAGCTCTCCTGAGACGCTTTGTATCGAGTTTCGAACTGACAGCAAAACCACAGGAGAAGAAAGTCGCCGTGGACGGCGCTGTCGTCCGCCGAGTGGCTGCGGTGGCCGAGCGCGAGGTTCGGGCGTCCTCAGCTGCGGAGCTTCTCGCACTGTTACGTGCGGCCCCCGAGCCAGCCTAGTACTGTACGCACACGTTTGGAAGTCGCCCTCGGGATTCGGCGTTCGTTTTGGCGGAAGACTGTATGTACAGTACGTCACGGTTGCTGGTAGTTAGGGACATGTGTAGTATACACGCACGCGGTCGCGGTGCAGGAATTATGAACAGGGAGCGTAGGACGTGGTAGGATGCTCTACTGCGGCTGGAAGTGCATCCTTGGCGTCCAGAGCTTCGAAAATGTACTGTAGCAGACCAAAGGGAGGGTCGCCCGTAGAAATCACACAAGGGGGATGTATAGTGCAGATGGTGGATGTGTAGGTGATGGATGGTGCCGTGGTTGATGCTGGATGTTTGAAGTGTATATCGCGTGTAAAGGGTGAAGGGGGGGGAGGAAGGGGGGAGAAACGAACGATATGCGCTAGACGCGCTCCGTTCGCTCCGAAGTGACGCGTACAGAGTGAGGTCATGACTCCGCCTCGACCGGAGCCTCGTAGAGATGCCTAGACACGCGTTGGGAGGTCAGGCAAAGTGGGAAAATCGAAAGGCAAGCACTCACTGGCCGAGATCTTTGTTCATCTTGAACATGTCGATGCGGTCGCACTTGAAAATGGCCCGGAACGCGTCGTCACAAACGATTTCGCGCCTGTTACTGGGATTCTGCATGTTGTTCGCCTTGATGTGGTCCCAGAGAAGCTTGACCACTTGCGTGCGCGCGAGCTTTTCCTCGTTCAAGAGAGCAGCAAGAGGTTCACTTTTGAGACGAGTACATTGAGAGCACGCATTCGCGATAATGAGCGTGGCACGACGCACCTGAGCGCATATTGCTTCTTGAACCCTCCGCCACCACGTTTCTTCTTAGGCTTCTCGTCGCCGCTCTCACCCTCTCCGCCCGAGTCGACGGTCGCCGAGCTCTTCTTCGACTTGCGGCTGCCCTTCTTGGCGCCGTTGGTCTTGGACGACGCGGCGCGCGAACCGCGAGAGCTGCGGTTGTACTCGCTCTGAAGCTGACGCGCGAGCTCCTCGTCCTGAACCTCCTGCTTGCTCTTCGTCTTCTTCGCCTTCTTCGGCGCCGCGGCGGGGACGTCGTCGGACGCGTCGTCGCGCTTGCGCTTTGTGCCGACCTCGTCATCGTCCTCCTCCTGCTGGGCGGCGGCGCTGATCTCCTCGTACACGTGGGCAATGACTTCATCAATGGGGTCCTTATTTTCCTTGACGAACTCCGCGGAGAGGGAGGGATCGAGCTCGAGGAGCTGTTTGCGGACGCGCTTTGCGCTGATTGTGGCCAGGTCGATGCCGGGCGCGGAGAGGATCCGGCGAATCTTGGGCTCGAGGGCTTGGATTGCTGTGTCCATGTCTGCGGAGCCGGGTGCAACGATGAGGAGAAGCGAAAGGACCGCAGTGGCGACGGCGACAGCGACGACGAGCGAAGCGAGGACGACGGCGGGCTGGACGTGTCTGGCGTCGACAGAAAGGTTTGAGGGGCGGAGAGCGCCGCATCACGTGCGCGTTTTCCTATTGGGGTACGGCGGGGCGGCCCCGGGCTCCGGAGAGCGGGGCGGCGGTCGGGGCCGGGGAGGCCGGGGCTGGCGAGGAGAGGACGATTGGAGGGCCGACGACCGTTGGAGGACCGGAATCACCGTCCTCGGAGCGCATACAGTCGGTTGCTGCTCCTTCGACCGCGACCACGACGACCCCGCCGCCTCCGCCCGCGTCCTCGACACCGTCTTCTCGCTCGGTGGCGATGCCCTGTGGATCCAGGTTTAAGCCCTTCTGACCCGCCGTTGCCAGCGTCCGCCGCCCGCAGTGAGTCCATCTCCTTCTCGGCGCCATCCCCAGCTTCCCGAGATGTGGTCGCTCTCCGCTCTCCGTGCCTCGAACCACAAGCCCGCGCTTCTCTCCCCCGCGCACGTATATTTGAGCCTCGTCGGTCCTGGCAGGTGGTGGGAATGTCGTGAGGTCTGTCTGACGGCGGTATTCCCGCCGGCGCGCGACCTTCTCGTGCCTGGTAATAACGATCGACGGACACGCATCAAGTCTTGGTCGCGTGCGCGACCGAGGCACCTTCGGGTCCGAATCAGGACTACTTTCGAGCTCCTTGTCTCTTCTTCGTCATAACCTCGTGATGGACGCGAATCTGTTCACTATGTCTGTGCTCGCGCGTTTGGAAGCATTATATTGAGGCAACTAAGAGATCATTCGCGACTCTACTAGCAGATGAGCTGCTCTCGCTCGGCTCGCGCGCACTGCATGGCATGTCGACATACGGACACCAGGTTGTTTGTAGCATGGTCTGATCACCGACCGGTGTTTTCTACCTCGCGACCGGCAGTCAGGGCAATAAATCCTGCGCTTCGAGTCCCGGCAACCCAGATTTTGGTCCGTGGAACTCGAATCACGGCTCCGGTGACCACCACCGTTGCATCTTTTTCTCGCCTGTATTCTTCTTCCTCCACCGACATAAGATCCTGCAATGCGGATGACGCGCATTATGCCGGCATCGTTCTTCGCTTCTCGGAGCCTCCCCATTTGCTCTCCTCTCTCTTTGCGCAAGGGCGGATCAAAGTTACGTTGGTCCTATAACAACCTGTTCCTCCTCGCCTTTTCATGCCCGCTTGAGCGTCTGAACCCCCTTGTTGATCTTCTACCCCAGCCCCCACTATGGCTGCTCTCGCGGCCCTTCCTACAGAGCTCTTGCTTCGCGTCCTGGTTTTCCTCCCCCTACAATCACTACGCAGCCTACGTCTAACGTCACGCGGATGGAACCTCTTCTTCCTCGAGAACGAGTCCTCCATCTACCACAATGCGGCCGTTTTGCACAACTTCATCGATTCCCTTGACACGCTACTACCCGACGCAAAGGCTGCTCGACCCCTCGAATTCCTCCAAGACGCACCCGATTGGTACCAATACTGTGCGTATTTGTTAATGCCTCGTCGTTCCTCCGCTCACATCGGCAATTAGGTCGACAGTACCTCCGGCTGCAGAAGAATTGGTTGGGGTGCGGCCAACAGCCGACCGTTCGGGTTTATGCCGACACCACGTACGACATCCATCGACTCAAGGTTGACGAAGAGCACGGCATCCTGATCACTACACACGAATTCGGAGGCTTGACCGTGTTCGACCTCGATTCAGGACTCGTCCTGTGGAAACTCCCTGGGGTAAGCCGCCTTCTCTGCTTCATCGGCCATTGTCACTGAAATTGCGCATGTGCGATCCTTAGAGTCACACCCGCCGCCATGCCCATTGCGAGTACGAAAATGGATTCCTTGTCTTTGATCGACCCGGTGCGGTTAAGGAGGTTTGGCGGCTTGAAGCGCTGTGGGGTGACACTGAAGGACCAGCTGTGTGCAGCCCCGACGAGAAACAGCTTCAGGCGTGGAGGACCGCAGCCGCCGAATACCCCTCGCCCGACAGACGCGGACATTTCAAGCCTTGGGCACTGATCAACACCCCCGACTTTGCGCGCGCGTACCGGTTCGTGTACCCCAACCTAGTCGTCTGCGGGTTACGGAAGGCATATGTCTGGGACGTGCTCACGGGGATGATGACAATAGAGATCAGCAACGTGCAAGGCGTCGAGGCCGCCGGTGACATCAACTACGTGGAGCTGAGTGCGCAACACGTCTTCGTCTGCTCTACGTCCGCCCTCCGCGTCTTCAGCCGCCAAAACGGTGCTTTGGTTCTCCAGATCCCATCCTATCAGCTCGTTTACTCGGATGTGCGTCTCGCCGTCCAGCTGGACCGAGCACGGGCCCGACAAAAGTTCGCTGGGTGGGATGAGGTTGTCGCGCTACCGACAGAGCCAACACTCTCGACGGCTTTATATACGGCCTCGTATGCTGAGTTTTCTGCTGGTACGTCTCGTCAGTGCACACTTCACGGCGAGTCTCTCACAAATCACTCAGTCCACGTCTCCCGTGACGGAAAGGACATCGCCGCCCAACTCAGCGACAGCCGGCTGATCTTCGTTCGAGACTTCCAGCGTGTCGTGCGCGGAGAGATGTCTCTCAAGGCAGCAACAACCGAGTACGGGAAGATCATCCCCCGTGCGGGCGGCGACGACGAGCACTTCTCGCTCTACCTGGCATTCGAGCACGGCCGTCTTGGCGTCGCTACCGTGCGCGTTCCCCTACCTCTCGGTGCGCCTCCATTCTCATCCCCCTCTAGACCTCCGGCATGTACACAGCAACGCTCGACCCCTTCCTGCACGGCCTCCTCGACGAAGAGCTCGTCTTCTTCGGCCGCCAACGCGTCCACGGCATCCCCCACGCCTCGCTCGCCTCCGCCGCCTCCTTCCCCTACGTCACCTTCGTCTCCCTGCCCTTCTACCACGACCGCCGCCAGCTCGCGAAGGTGACGTGCGTGCAGCTCACGGAGACGAAGATGTTCTTCACCTGGGACGCCATGTACCGGCCCAACAGCATCGAGTACTTCCGCCGCATTGGGGTGATCGGCGCCTCCTCGCCCACGGTCGACTCGGACGATGAGGACGGGCTGTTCACTACCGCGCACACCGTCGCAGCCGCGGCTGCTGCTGTAGCCGCCTCAGTGCCTCTCCTCGCTGCCGATACAACGGGGGCTGGGCCTTCCACGGATGTACCAGCGCAAGTCGACGCCAATGAATCCGATGAGGAGAGCTCAGACGAGGAGGGACAGGGTGCGCATGACATGGACAACGATCGTGAGTGCTCTCTCTTCCTCCACTCCCCGTACGCTCGTTCAAAGCAAGCCGTCTGCTCCTGTAGCGGCCATGTTGCAGACAGGACCGATTGTGTTTTGCGTCGATTTCACTCCTCGGTAGGATGGATCTAGTAATCGGGCGGAGATAATTGCGTTTGTACGATCTAATGCCGCGTCTATTGTATCGCTATGTTGGGCTGTGCTGAACGTTGTAGCTCGTGCAGCGTACACGAGTCTGGGTGCAGGGCATCAAGATGGTCCAAGCTCCCATAATTGATGTTGTGTGACAAGCTGGCGACGTCATCCAAGGCTCAAGACACTTCTCGAACCCGAGTCAATCCACCGTCTCCTTGCGGATGGTCGTCGTCCATCCCAGAACGAACCAAGTATGGTCAGTGGATAGAGCGGATACGCAGCAAAACCATCATACATCGGAATGGCCAGGCGGCCGGCTCCCTCGGAGCGCTTGACCACATTGGCGCCCGCGCCATTGAGTCGTGCCCTGATGTACCACTTAAGTTTGACAGATCGTAGCGACTGTTTTCCCCACCTCTCGCAATCGCACACTTATACCCACCCTCCAGCTCCGGAGTAGCCATCGCATCATTATGGCCAATCCTCCGCCCTCAAACAATGCAGCTACAAACGCTGTCGAGGACGCGAACCGGGCGCTCATCACCGCCCAAGCCGCAGCGGTCGGCAAGGTCCATCCCGAGACTCCTTTCTCGAGAAAACTCGACGGGATTAATACAGCGTGGAATAATGCTGGAGAGAGCGCCGGCCTCGACGCGCTCTTCGACGGGGTGGGCTCGCTCGCGGACGCGCTGCCGTCGCTCGCGAAGGCGCTCGACCAGGTCAAGCAGGTGCACCCGTTCGTTGCTGGTGGGCGATCGTTCTCTGGATGCTTGTCATTCGTACGCTGACGACGCGTTCGCGGGATACGTCGATAGTTGCCGTTGGGGCGTTCAAGATTGCGATCGAGCTCGAGGTGAAGCGGCGCGACAACGATAAGAAAGTGAACTTGCTGTTCCTCGAGATGAAGAACATGATGTCTGCGCTTCTCCAGTACGCGCCTCTCCGTGTCTTCTCTGTCGTATGTTAATACTGACGTGCACATCCAACTCGACTGGCAGACTCCAACATGTGCGCACGAACCACGTCGCTCAGGGCATGACAGTCTCCGCACGCCTGAAGGACCTCGTCACGCTCACCGCCGCCGACATCAAGGAGTGCGCGAACGCGTGCGATACCTACATCAACAAGCGCGTGCTGGTCAAAGTGTTCAAAGGCGTAGTCTGGAACGAGAAGCTGGGAGAATACATCCAACGCTTCGGCCAGCGCAAGACCGACTTCAACTTCCAACTTTCGATTCACACCGGCCAGGGTGTGGATCGCGCGAACGACAAACTGGACTCACTCATGTCACGGTACGTTCCATTGCGGATGCCCCTTAAGCGCCACACTGACACTTGCTGAGCAGGATGGACATCGTCTTCGAGTTCTTCGAGCGTGTGGTGCCCCAGCAACAGCGCGCGCTCGAGAAACTCATCCAGCAATCCGGCGGCGTCGATGCCGTGCTTCAGCAGGCGCAGATCATGCAAGACCTCCTCGCGCGTGAAAAGGAGATGAGAAAGCCAAATGTCAGTCGTGGCGGCAGGCATGGGTACGGGGGATACGTTCGGTCGCCATCCTTGGACCGAGGCTATATGGGCGCGGGATACGGCGAGGATTACTACGGCGACCCAGACACGTACATGGACGACGATGGCCCTCGCGGTAACATAAGGCGCACTCGGCCCTACCGCCGTCACCACACTACAGCAGTACCTACTCCGGGATATTACTCTGGCTACAGCACGCAAAGAGAGGCGAAGGAACTACAGAAGCTGCAGGAAGAGTTGGCGGACACGCCAGCTGTTGCGATACGAAAGAATGCCGAGGTGTTCGAGCGCAGGTTCAAGATAATGGAGGGCAACATCGCGAATGAGATGCGCAAGATTGTAGGACGAGAGGGAGATCGGATTGTCAGCACCGTCCTCGCGGGACCGCATGAGAGAATTCTCGATCCGGTTTGTATTTATGCAGGCTCTATAGGCGATCTACATGCTGATTTCTCTTTGCTGCAGGATATGTACGAGATTTGGAAGGAGATGGTGCGTTAGATACCATCGGGTCTACGTCATGGCGTTACTGACCTTATTGTCCATAGCGTTGGAGGTCCATTGTGAAAGCGCGCCACCTGGCTCTCGCCATCTACGACTACTACCTGCAGAAGCTTGACGAACGCGAACGCGGCGTGGACAAAGATGGCGTTTCAGCTCGGCCTCTCAGCGACGACGATGTCTGGACATTACAGCACATCGATTTGATGCACCTCCAGCCGATCGTTGAGGCCATCGATGAAGACGCGTCTGGGTACATCACGACCCAAGAAGTGAACAAGTTCACCAGGTCGAGGCCCAAAGATTGGAGGTAGGCTATGTACCCACCCGCTGGAAGTATTGTCCTAACGTGCAGCGCAGCCTGCTCCGGTGGCTCGCATTTTGGGCAGTAGGTGCGATTATACACTATCTACTTGGCGAGTTGACGAGGTTGACCCTACGTAATCTCCTAGGATGGCAGGCGTCTATGACGGCGTACAAACTCAAGATCGAAACGCTTCTAGAGTCAATGCAAGGCATGCTCGACGAAGTACGCCAATTCAACTACCCGGGCGTTTCACGATATATAGACGTCGCCCGGTCCACAATTACTGGCGGTCTGTCAACTTTCCGCGACCATCCCGATCACCTATCACTTCTGCCTCGTTTTCAATCTTTCGTGGACCAAGAAGAAGAACGCCTGAGAGATGCCCTGGAAACGGCCAAGTACGATCTGGATACACCGGAAACCTTGGATGTGATTGTCGGACCTCGAAAACTGGACAGAGTAGGCCCTCATGTCCACTGCAGCTAATTGAGATATTAACGCATTGCGTACAGATCGCATTGCCCATCTACTTTCTGTTGATCTCGCGTCACCACCAGATTATCGCATGCGGAAAGCAATATCTCTTACACCCTCATGAAATGAACGATTCCGCAGCTTCTGTGAGGTTGGTCAGAGAAGCGATGAGGCTCCGTCGAGAGACTCTAGGCGGTGAGTGCTGCATGCGTACTTCCCGCTCGTCGCGTCAGCATACCGAGTTCGGCCGCAGATCTATTTCGACAGCGTCGTCTTTCCACGGACCAAGAGCTCGGAGAATACGCTTGCGGGATAGTAAGACATCTTAAATGTATTCTGAATGCCCTGGACTAGGTCTGACTCAAATACTTAGCTTGCAGACACAGTACCCTTCTACATTCCAGCACAGGTGATACCGATGCCGATGTATTCTCGACGACGCCATGGCGATGGCTATCCTACTACCAGCTCCACACAGTCAACTAACAATGGGGAAACCCGTCTGGAAAGCCTCAAATACCCACCATTTCTTGAAGACCTTTATCCCATGCACGACGACGCACTTCATGATTCCGCCGATTCCACTAACATAGACGGACCTATCGCAGATATGTATGGCGCTTTCTCTGTCGTTCAATGTTTATGATTCTTACACTCCGAACCATGTTGCTCTACAGGCTTGGCCAGTGGGCAGGCCGAGTCAGCTATTCTGACGCTGACGCACGACAGTACGGCGTTGGTGTTTGCATCTTCAGCCTACGATTTCATTCTACCACTACCGGCAATCACTTTATCGCCTCACCTCAACTGTACCTTTCCTGGTTCTGCACTAGAGCCGATGTATCAGGAACCTATTCCACGGCCGCTGACGGCACGATCAAATACACGTTCTCTGTGTCTTTCAACAACAGGGACCTCCAAACCGAATACTTTGCCATATCACTTTCCCCCGACGGCAGCACACTCACCGGCGTCTGTAGCATCGACCGAGATCTGACCGGTCCTAGCGTTCTTCCTGTGATCATGAAGAAGAACGTCTCACCAGAGATCATGGCGTTCTATCCCTCGTCCGCTGACCTCGCAAAGAACAAGGCTCAGGCGCTTTGGCGCTTTGGCATATCCGCGACGCTTTTCCAGGTTCAGCAGCGCAATTTTTCTTGGCGATTTATCAAATCGCGCCTCCACAGACGACGAACGCTCGCCACCCTCCTCGGTGGTTCAACCTACCCCCCTCCTCCATCTGTTTGCGACAAGTTCACGGAACTCATGAGCAGTGCAACCCCTGCTGAACTACATATGATCTTCCTCAGCTGGAACGCTCGAGAGGGAGATTATTCGCGAGACTTGAGCGTCACCACACCGCAACGGTGTAGGGCGCTCAAATCGTGGAAAAGCTTCTTACTCTGCTGGCGTTCTTCCACCAGCACGGATACTAGGCCCATCCGTGTCAGCACGCCAGGGGCTAATGACGCTATATCACCATGGCCCTCGCCGACAATCATCCGCGTCCCCAGCAGTCCCCGCGGGCGTTATGGACTTGCCAGACCTCACCACACTTCTTCGGAGAGGAGCAGGATCGCTCGGTCATTACGATATCTAGCAGATGCAGCGGAGAAGGGTATGCGACGTCTCAAAGATCGCTTTTCTACTTTCGTTAGCGCATCTATTTCTTCTCCCTTTCCGGCGGGATGTACCAGGTAGACAACGGAGGGATTATTGGTAGGCCAGCTGACGCGCAGCGAGATGGTAAGGAACAGCACAAATCCTCTTTAGATAACGGCATCTGCTAAGATAGTCTAATCGGAAGCGAGTGGTGAGGGCTACTAGGTATTGTAGGTAGTATACTTATACGCACCCAAATTCAATTTGGGATATCATGTAGTAAGGACGTCCTGACGAACGATTGCAGTCATTAAAAATATAGAGTTGAGTCATTGGAGTGAATGTAGGGCCATGGTCTACTACTACCTGAAAGAAAACAAGCCAACAGAGGACTTAGTAGGACTCGGAAGTTCGTTGCAGTAAGTAATAGGCTCAGGGCAAGTACATAGTATTAGCGCCCAAGCGGTTCAGTGCCGGTGGCCGCGCGTCGGCGAGCTGGTCCTTGTTTCTTACCACCAATTCCTCACACTCTTGTGCGCTTCGCGTTGCCCTTTCCCTCGCTCCTCGCATTACAGCCTTATACCCACTCAAGTTCTGAGGTCATCACCTTCGCGGCACCGAGCTCCTGTCAAGTACACGCCAGCGCATCCCTCGCGTTCTCACGTCTCTCGCTCCCCTCAACTTCTAGCTTTCCACGAGCCCCACCCTGGAGACAGATGGAGGAGTAGAAAGTCTGGCTAAAGATACGTATTCCATAGACTATATCGCATATCCCAGTTGTAGCTATAGCTATGAAGAGCCAATCTACGATTAGCCTGTGTACGCCCAATTGCATTCTCTGCTTGCGTTCACAGTGCCTCCCAGTGGGCATGTCAGGCATTCCTTGAACTTCAAACTCGCGTCCTCCTCGCCAGCCGTAGTTGGTTAAAGCCGAGGACTGGGCTGTTCAGTATCCACAGATGCAGTTCCTTCTTAACTCCATATATAGCTAACACAGCCCGTACGGACCAGTCATCGTGCGATATTAGCGCATCGATCTGCCAAGAATTTGCACATCCCGGCGCATAGCTTCTTTGCTACTGGCCTGTATAATAAAGCGGTGGAACACGGCGGTTCCCCTCGTAATGCCAAAACTGCCCCTTAGTCCATGCCTAGTCCGTCGCAGTCGACCGTCCAGCCAGAATCATCGTCAGCAAGCGACGACGTTCGCGATGCAGGACGTGTCCTTGCCGACGCTGCAGATTACGCTGATCGTAACTCTCGCCCAGAATCCACATTGTCGAAAGCCGTACAATCAGTCGGTTCAGCGGGGAACACTTTAAGTGACAATAAGGGGGTAGAGCTCCTCGTACAAGGCGTCAACTCACTCCTCGAAGGTTTACCATCCCTTGTCAAGGCCCTTGACGAGATCTCCAAGATCCATCCCTTCGTCGGCAGTAAGTGTAGTTCTGCAGATGGGAAAGCGCGCATGGCTGACATGTTAGAACCTCAGTTGCTGTAGGCGCGTTCAAAGTAATTATCGAGCTGGAAGTCAAGCGACGCGATAATGATAAGAAGGTCAACCTGCTGTTCTTGGAAATGAAGAATATGATGTCAGCGCTTCTGCAGTACGTTCTTCTTCACCGCTGTGTCTTCCACGGCTGACACCTTCAATCTCGTATGAAGGCTGCAAAGCGTTCGCCCAAACCATATTGCGGGGGATGGGCGGACGATCGAGGCTCGCCTCGATGGCCTAGTGAGGACGACCGCCGCAGACATCAAAGAGTGTGCGAACGCCTGTGATACGTACTCCAAAAAGCGGCTCCTAGTCAAGGTTTTCAAAGGAGCTGTCTGGGACGAGACGCTTCAAGAGTATATCAAACGGTTTTCCGATCGGAAGACCGATTTCAACTTTGCCGTGTCACTACATACAGGTATGGCCATCGACCGCGCAAATGAGAAGTTAGACAAACTTATATCGAGGTGAGCCGATTTCCTTTGCTAAGGGGCCATGAGTTGATGTCCTGACCTCCATTTGTCTCAGAATGGATGTCGTACTAGAGTACTTTGAGCGCGCAGTCCCTCAACACGAGCGCGCGCTCCTCAAGATCGTTTCGCAGGCTGGGGGCGCCGATGCTGCTTTGAAGCGCCCAGAGGTCATGGAAGAGCTTCTCGACCGCGAGACAGCCATCGACAATAGCTCCATTGCCAGCGCGTTTCCACGACGTGGCGAACATTCAGATCCACGACTCAACACGACGAGCGCACCCCGCAGATCGAGTAGCACCTCGCAATGGGCGTACACGTACTCGCGCTCGGCAGAGACACGGCGTACGAACAGGCGTACCAACGCGATATCATCTTGGAGCCAGCCCAATTCTCGCCCGCCCGCATCATCCCCCTTTCCGCACGCCGCGATCCGGTCTGCTCCGCTGCATTATCCGAGCCCACCAAACTCGCAGATTCCCACGGGCTCGCGAGTAGGACCTTCCTCCTGGCCTAGCTCGCCCCCATACTTTTACGGCTCAGCTCCGCCAGGTGCTGTAGCTCACCAACCGAGTCCTCCCTATGACCCGTCCCCTTGGGGACAAACTCCACGTTCGGACCCGCCTTTTGTGGATGAGCTTCAACGGCTGCGGCAGGAGCTCGCAGACGCACCGGCCAACGCCATCAAGAAGAATTTGGATGGCTTCGAGCGCAAGTTCCAGATCCTGTATCAAGAGATTACAAACGAGATGCGCAAGATCGTCGTGCATGAGGGGGACAGGGTGATCGGCTTGGTGCTTGGTGGGCCTCATGAGCGTATCATCGATCCGGTGCGTTGCGCTTGTACTTGGGTATTGGGCGCTATTAAGCAATTCTGCCACACAGGACTTATACGAGATCTGGAAAGATATGGTACGTCCTCTACACGCCTGCGAATGTAGGCATGCGCTAATGCTCTCAAACAGCGCTGGAGAGGCATCGTAAAAGCCCGCCATCTCGTGCTTGCGATCCATGATCACTACCTTCAGAAGCTCGACGATCAGCGCAACGACGTGCTAGGCGAAGGCGCACGTCCTATTCATGAGGAAGACTTGTGGACGCTTCAGTACATCGATCTCATGCACCTCCAACCCATCATCGAAGCATTCGACGCCGACGCTTCCGGTTTTGTCACCATCCAGGAAGTCAATCAGTTCACTACATCGAGGCCGAAGGGATGGAGGTACGCAGTCATCGGCCATTTTATCATATACTGTCACTGAGGCCCGTTCGCAGTCTACTTCACTGGCTTGCCTTCTGGGCTGTCGGCGAGTCACCTATCCGCATCTCATTTTTCAAGTTGATTCTCATAAGTCTTGTCCTCAGGGTGGCAGGTTGCCATGACGTCATATCGCACGAAGATTCTCGCTCTCCTCAATCGTATGGATCACGCCTGTAGTCGACTTCGGGGCCCCAATATGGCAGCTGCGATACGATACATGAGCGGCACACGATCGACGGTCGAGGCGATGATACGTCCATTCAATGGGAGCTCGGAGCTTCTGTCCCTTCTTCCGCGCTTTCAGGGATATTTCCACGATGAAGAGACTCGCCTGCGGCAGGGGTTTGAGACAGCAAAATACGACATCGATGCCCTCGACACTATCGCAATCATCAACGGACGTAGAGCACTGGAGAGAGTGAGTTTGTCTACCTGTCCGCCAAAGATGCCCACTGTTAACACTCCCCCGTCTTTGTGGAATCTTAGAATCTTTTCTTGATTGTTTACCTACTGCTATCCCGACATTACGACGTACTGAGAGCCGGCCAAGAATATCTCCTTCATCCGAACGAGTTTGTGAGTGCAGAGAACGCGCTATACTTCGTCAGAGACGCAATCGAACTGCGCAGCGCCGACCTATCCGGTGATTGCTAGCTTCTGAATCTCATGGTTAAATGAGTGAGCTGACTACATATTCTGTAGCACTCTTCATGCAACGACGTCTTATTGTTCATCAGGAGCTGGCAGAATATGCTTGTGGGATTGTTAGTAATCACTCTACTGTCTCCTTCTCTGCCATGTGTGACCGCTTACGCCTTGATTGCAGTTCAGGATGGCGTTTGGGATGATAGACCCGCATCAGATGGACAATCTCGTTCATGAAGAACCCGAAGCAGAAGAAGAGGCGTCCGGACACTATGGGCAAGAAGTCTTGAAGTATCCTCCATACGACGATGAACTATACCCTCTAGTGGACGACAGACTGACGGACTTGTGCTCTCCGGACGATGTCGACGAAGCTCTGAGACCTCTGTGCGTACTAAACCTACCCAAGTTTCTTCGAGTCACACTCACGGAGGCCCCGGCAGTCTTGGTGAATGGGCGGCTCGTTATAGTTATAGCCCGGAAGACAACAAAGAGGCTCTAGCCGGCACATTTTACGTCCGGTTCCACACATCCGACAGTCACGACCGCGTCATCGCCTCTCCTGTCCTCTACGCTCCATGGACAGGGACGCGGGTTCATATCTTGGCCACACATACCTCGGCCAAAGAAAGCGAAGCACCAAACTACTCAGTCGCTGTACAGATCAACACAGATGAGAGTTATGAATACCGCCTTTCCTTATCGTCCGATGGCCAGACGCTTTCCGGAGCGTGCTTCCTCGCAGTCGACGGTCCCGCTATGTATACAGTCACGATGAAGAAAGACATCTCCCCGGCCGTCATGGGTTTTTACCCCACAGCTTCCGAGTTCGCGATGAATAAACCTCGAGCTTTGTGGCGTTTCGCGATCTCCGCGGCCCAGTATCAGGTCCAGCAGCGTTCCTTCTCCAAGCGCGGTGTCCATGCCCATCTCGAAAGACGTCGCCGTCTCGCCTCCTTCCTCATGCATCTCAAATACGGGCCCCTCAACGCCTCCGACATGGCCGAATATATGGCTCTCATCCGGATAGCCACACCCGCAGAGCTGCACCTTGCCGGTGCGATAGCGCTCGACCCGCCGCGCTTTGCTCGGCTATTACTGCCTCGCTGCGCTGGCATGCTAGAGCACTGCGGGCGTGTTCTGCCTTCGTCCGGACCCTACGTACATTGCTGCACATGCTCGGGTATGCCTCCTTTTGTTGCCCCTGGATCCCAGCCTATGAGGATCGACGGCGAGGTAGTGCTCTGTGAAGATTTGGGGTGCCTTGCGGCGCACCGCGAGCACTGCCTCGTGAAGGTGCGCACTCAGGGCTGGACTTTGAGCAGCTTCGCGGCGAAGACGGGCAGGACCATAGTCGATCTAACGGCACGCGTGTCGCGAGCCGCGTTGCGGTTCGGCAGCAGCTCGCCCTGGCAGCGCGAACAATCTTTTGGATATCTGTCTCCAGGAGGGGAGGAGACGGAACGCTATGTCCAGCACTATCTGTCTCCTATCAGTGAGCACACGGAAGTCGTGGACGAAGACGAGACGGAGGACGAAACACGGTCGGGATCGAGGTCCTTCCCAGCCCTACTAGAGGATCTACCGGACCACCAACCACTCTTAGAACTCCCAGACACGTCTCCCATGCCGTCAAGCCCAGAATGGAACGGATCCTCTCTCACTCTGCGCGACGACGATGGGGGCGAGAAGGAGTTAACCGTGATTCTCGATGATTGTGGGCCGCGGTCCCTGCCACCTCCGATGCGCAAGGCCTCCATCGACGACCTTCCGGACAGATGCACATGCGCTGGGTGCGGGAGTGACATCATATTGCCTTGCTGGATGTGCGCAGAATGCAGCGGTACGTCGCGCTTGATATCCGATCTGGAGGGCGGATGGCTCACCGTAATGACACACGTAGGATACATCTTCATCTGCTTCGCCTGCGATGAGAAAGGTGGCGTAGACTCCGGGATTCACCAGAAGCCCCATGCACTCCTACACGTACACGACTCCGCGACATTCCGTGACCAGAGAAGTCCAGCGAGATCTCCGTGGCAGTCCACGCCCGGCAATCCAGCTTTCCCTGATCAAACAAATGAGGATGGCCTTCGCAACTACGAGCCGTCGATCGCCTCTGACCACTCAGGCCACTACGTGTTCCCCGATTCGCCTCGAGTAGTGCAGGCCGAATGGGTGAGCGCTACCAGAATGAGTGCGCTGGAGGGGAGGATAGAGAAGTTTGAGGAGAGGTTTGAGCGGATGGAGATTCAACTCACTCGTATGGAGCGCCTGCTGGAGGCCGTGGTGGCGCGCGTCCCCACTAATGACTAGGTCCATCTCTAGCTGACCTCTGGGGGAAGCAGCCATCGAGTGCCCCAGTTTGGTTATGATGGTGAAGTATTCATGTAGGGAGAGAGTGAATCGTGTATAGGGGATGGATGTTGGACGTGAAAATGGGCCAGGTTGTACATGGTAAACGCAATGTTGTTGTTGGAGACCGGCTGGAATCTCCCCGGCGTGCTGTTGATAATCACAAGCTTCCTTCGATTGCCATCCCATTTGAACAGAGCGAGGAGGCGGGGTCGACATGCCGAAAATGAAGGGGTTTCGCGTAAAGAAGTCCGTTCAGGCATACCGGACATCGGTCCGACTGCGCGATGGCTGGCTGGTGCTTGTAAGTTCCCCAGGATGCCGCCCAGAACAACGGTTCCAAGACTACGTGAGTGTACCCCTGCGGTCATTTTTATCTCATAGAGACGTAACGCACTCGCTTCCAACATCATCGGTAAAATAGTACGAGTAAGGCGAACCCGGGTTCTGCTGGGGTTGGCTAAATCCTTAGTCAGGTGGTAGCACGGCGTTGTGCCGGAAGTGACGCACATGCGATAGAGAATTAACGAAAGCAATATCTCTGCGGAAGTGATGCTTGGGTTGAATGTAACGTGCTTCCTCGTGGAAGTAGTGAGGTCGAAAACCAGTGCCTTGAATGAACTGTCGCCTGAGAGCCGTCGGGCAACCACAATAGATGCTTGGCAGATGCAGCAATATCCGAAGTGTGTACCAAACACACACGAAGGATCGTCACTTCACCATGCATCTGTCGCTGCTGATATCGTTGGTTCCTACGCGACAGAGGCCGTGCTGTGGCCGCAGGATCGAGTTAATTGCCTGAGTCTTTCCGGATTTTGAGTGCATCTACGCCAAAATGAAACGAATTGAGACGTTATTCACCAAGAATCCTATGAGATAGACAAACAAACTGTATTAGGGATGAGATAAGATGGGAAGAGCCTGCTGGATGGACGACGATACGTGTTGGTTGTGAAAGAGATGCGGTTACGCGTCGCGTCACAGGCACGTGCCGCTACGTAACTCGGCTGTCGAGTTAGAGAAGGCGCCCGTGAGGGCGGGTTGGAGTGACTCTCCCATTGACGGTCGACGTCCTCTTCTCTGCGTTCCAAAGAGCTTTGTCCCTTTCTACTAGTGATTCAAGGTATTCATACGTTACAACTATGCCGACGCGTCCAGCTACCGTTACAAGGAAGTCGCCACCAGCCTCCCACAGCCCTCTTCCGCCTCCCCGCCCTCCCGCGTCCCAGAAAGCTGGAGACTGTCAAGGAAATACTGATTTTCCATGGACATTCGGACCGACCTGCGCGCCCTGGGCATTCACGATTGCCCGCCTTCGCTGTTTCGCACAGACCTCGACCTCACTCGCCTAGACAGTTTCAAACGCTGCACGATCAGCTGGCCGTTCCCCCGCATCACCCCACACGCAGGCACCGTGCGGGCCGACCCAATGCCATGCCAGCCATTTCGCGCATTCTCAGGAGCGATGCGCGCGGGGTCGTCGTGCGCCTTTGCGCTCTCGCGCACTACGCGAGCGTATCGAGATTGCCCCTCTCTTCGGAACTCGGACCGGATGCCGTGTTTGCCTGCCGGCGTCTCCAGAAAGTGTTTTGCCACAGGCTTAGCCGTCTCCGAGCCGTGCCACTCTTGTCCCCACATGCGGGGCTCCCTCCTCCCCCCACATCTTATGACCACCCGCGCGCGCCGCCCGCCCCGGTCGCGGCACAGCAATGCTGCCAGCATAAGAGTCCTGCACTCACTGCGAGGCATCCTTGTCGCGAAACTGCCCTTTCGCGCCCCACCCCGACCAACCCGTTTCACCGCACCCTGACATAAGCCTGTTCGCCACAGATTTGCAAGTTTTCTCCCATCAATTGCGTCTCCTCTTCCCTCCTCTCCGCCTACTCTTTGTATAAATCCATCCGTTACTTTGCTCCCGTTACCTCTTTCTTCTACTCCACCCTTGATCGGCAACATGCGCCTCGTTGACGACGGCCGTGCTCTTGACGCTATCTCCGATGCTGTCGATGAAGGTAAGCCGCGTTCCGGTCGTTTTCCGGCGGACGTCGTTAATGTAACGTGTCACAGTGAACAAACTCAAGGGCCAAGGAAAGAAGTGGGACGAAAAGTCTCAGTTCGACGCTGCGAAGGACAAGACCGCCTTCCGCCAGTACGAGGAAGCCTGCGACCGCGTGAAGAACTTCTACCGCGAGCAGCACGGTGCGTTCATGTTTGACTCATCCGCGGAAGCGCCTGTCATTTATACGCATAACTCCTCCAGAGAAGCAGACGGTCGAGTACAACGTCCGCGTGCGGGCTGAATTCAAGAAACATGTTCGTGCCCGCATGGGTATGCCGTCTTCCTTCTGCTGTTCATGTTAGGACGTTAGGCTTACATATTTCCCTGCAGGGGTCTGGGAGGCGATTGAGAAGCTCAACACTCTCGTGGACAACTCTGACCCCGACGTATGTCTGTGACACCTGTAGCTGTGTCTTAATGACTGACGCACAAATGTTCGTCAGACTGAGCTCTCTCAGATTGAGCATCTCCTCCAGACCGCCGAAGCTATCCGTCGGGACGGCAAGCCCGAGTGGATGCAGGTCGCTGGTCTAGTTCACGACCTCGGAAAGCTGCTCTACTTCTTCGGTTCTGAGTACGTATCTCGCATCCTCTCGTCTTGATTATTCTCTAAGTCCCTTTCCACCCACAGGGGCCAGTGGGATGTCGTTGGTGTACGTGTCTCATACATATTGTATGGCAAGCTCTTAACCCATTTCTTTCTTCTTCAGGACACCTTCGTCGTCGGCTGCAAGTTTTCCGACAAGATCATCTACCCTGAGACGTTCGAAGGCAATCCCGATTTCAAGGATCCCGTCTACTCCACCGAGTTCGGCGTGTACTCCCCCAACTGCGGTCTCGAGAACGTCATGCTCTCCTGGGGCCACGACGAGGTTCGTCGGATCCTTCGTGCGCTTTCTATCCCCGCGGTCGACTGACGCTCCTGGCATACATAGTACCTTTACCACATCTTCAAGAAGCAGAGCACTCTCCCCATGGACGCACTGTACATGATCCGCTACCACTCCTTCTACCCGTGGCACCGTGAGGGCGCGTACGAGCACCTTACCAACGCTGATGACCAGCGCGCCCTAGAGGCCGTCAGGGCCTTCAACCCGTACGACCTCTACAGCAAGAGCGACGAGCCCGTCAACGTTGAGAAGGTCAAACCGTACTATGAGGGCCTCATCGCGAAGTTCTTCCCCGACGTCATCGAATGGTAAACGCCTCGCCTGCATCTCGCCCCTCCCGATCGCCGTGCACCCTCGTCGGAGGCCTGCGGTCCACTCACGTTCACTGCGCACTTCCCTCCCTCTCGCGACGGCCTCGTCCATCATCCCAGTTCTCCAGTCGTCGTAGTTGTCAGTTTCTACTTCCATAGCAGTCCCCTTTACCCCGGATTCTGTAGCATAGATTTCTGGCCGCCACTCGCGGCCCCCTCGAGTATAGCTGGTGTACATATTGATCAATCCACGCCGTGTTGGCGCTGTACAGAACTACTGGACCAGAGTCACGTTGCCCCAAGAAACCACCCTACATCACTAGGCGGCCCGCTGCGCCCCCTTCTGGGCGTCCCGCGTGATGCTCTATCTCGAGATTGCTTCGAGAAATGGCTAGAGCCACCCAGTTGGCCCGCCGCCGCCGCAGCGTTTTCGGAACTCGGACCGCTACGGACCACTCCGTTCAGATTCACGGCCCGCTCCAACTTGGTCTCGTACCCAAAACTACTGCGGTGGTGAGGTGGGAGTTAACGCATCTGGATAAGAGACCACTCCAACGTGTGTTGCTTCGGTAGGGTTACTACTCTGGCAACGACCTCGGCGGTGGAAGAGATGGGCAAAACCATGACAAGAGTGGGATTTGAACCCACGCCTGGATACCCAGATGAGAAACCCGCAAATGCAGGCAAGCTTTCGCTTGAGTCACACGCCTTGGACCGCTCGGCCATCTTGCCAACGTTAGGGATACGTAGATAGGCAAATAGATAAGCAATTTGAGTGGTGAGCCGTGGGAAACTAAGGCTGGACGCAAACAGCAAAGCAACCACTTATCACTCGGCTCTGCTCGGGAGTTCACGATATTCTACGTAAAAGAGAGTAAAGAATTCTCTCGAAGTGTACGTGCCCTCGAGATTTTGATTGTCACTCGATTGGTTTTTTAGAATGGACTTCATCTCTGTTGATCGGCGCCTTCGAATGACCATTAGAGCCCGAAATTTGCAAGCAAGCGAGCTTCTGCTCATGAGTCGTATTTTCTGAGATATAGCGGTTGCATGCAACTACAGAACAAGGATGGGAACATGTGAGGTCGCATATAAGACATTCTCGTCGCCATCGTTGCATTGGCGTTATGTTCTTTTGTTCCCGACAAGGCCGGTGCGGCGGGCGCCAATCTCGTTTGTCACCTGCGCTCGGAGTTTCAATCCTCTCTTGACTACTGACCACCTCCTCGCGCAACATACATCCCCCATCACATTCAAGCCGCTCTTCACCATGAGCGCACTTTCGTCTATGAGCGATGAGACTATCAAAGGACTCAAACGGAGTGAGCTTCAGCGCTTGGCCAAGGTACTTTCCAGCGTCACTCGAGAAACCACAGGCTAACCACCGATGTTTACGCGTTTCCTAGAAATTCGGGATCAACGGCAGGGCAAAGAATGTTGAAATGGCCAAGGCTCTGATTGGGGTGAGAGACTCAAAGAAAAGGTATAGATCTAGCGTTCATTTGTCTAGGCGTGCCACCACTAATGACGGCGGGCAGAGCCCCATCCAAAGCGGCTCCGTCAGATAGCGCTGCAACTGAGACTGCAACCGATGTGCAAAATGGGCAAGAAAAAGCAGACCCCTCTCCATCTCAATGTGAGAATACATCTCAGTTAATGTTTTGTGTCCACCAGTATGCATTCCTTGGAACGACGCTGATATCCATGATACTCTAGCCGGCCCCGTCACTCGTGCCCCATTGCGAAGAATGTCACACACCGAATCTCCTGGTCGGGCTGAAAGTCAAACAAAATATAATCAACGATTTAACATTATGGATGAACATCCCCGAGAGGCGCGCTCAGAATCTCATCCAGCTTCGCATTCAGGAGCAGTTGCTGGACCATCTTCTAAGCCAATCAATGACCATGCATCTGCGTGAGTCTCACTATTTCCATTCTCGTCATTCACGGCATTCAAAACTACCTCACAGGCGATTACAAATACCCAGATCTGCGTGGGCAGTCCCTGGTCCGACGCACGTTCCATATTATTCGCCCGAGTCGTTCTCGACGACTCCCGCGAGCACGCACACCCTGTCTAATCCGCCCAGTTTCTTACCAGGTACTCAGATACTCCACAATCGCAGTGTCTCTTTTCTCTGACATAGTCGATAACAGGACAGCAGTTCCTTAGCGCTTCGGCGCGTCTTCCACAACAAATGCCGTCCAACGTACCGAGCTCGCTCAGCCCCATCGCCACAAACCAGGCAGCAAGTTCTCGTCAAGGCAGCGTATCTCCAGTCGTGCCGTCACAAGATCGACCGGAGCTTGTTCGGAAAGCGTCTACGACGAATGGTCACTCGGTACCATCACCGTCTCACCACGAGACGAGCAACCATCCCTTCACTGACCCTCTGCTGCCCATCAACGCTAAACCCGATTTACCGTCGACTGCCTCGGGATCCCAGGTACCAATGCCATCTGAGACGGCTACTCAGTCCGTAGAAGTGTCGTCTCGACCAGCCAGCGCACTACCTGGCCCCCGCCACCCTACGAGCTCGGATATGAACCCATCTTTGACCGCCCCAAATCCCTCGTCCCCTGGCCGCAGCAAGGGACCCGTCATCCGCATACCCCCTCGCCCAGCTCCCGGCCCTTCAAATCCTGTTAATCGCGCTGGACCCTCTGCATCTCATCCTCCCACTCACCCTGCGGGTGGCCCGTCGCCAGCTCCTAATGGGAACACCGCCCAACGCGACGGTATCGCCGCGCTTCTTGGAGCCCACGAGGTGGTCTGCTCCGCTATAGTCCCGAAACACACACCTGGCCCAGCGTCAAGCTCGACGCACGCAACTCCCGCCCCCGCTCAGGCCTCCACACCCGCTCAAGCATCCGCGTCCGCCCCTCCGCGTGTCAAAATACCGCGTGGGCAACGCCCGGCGCGCAAGGAGGATTTGCACGCGCTCGTGCTCGACATGTCCGACATGGCGCGCGTGCAGGATGAGCGGCTCACCTTGTGCTGTGACCTCCTTGAAGAGGCAGACATACTGAAGGGACGCCTTAGCACGCTCACGAAGATCGTCCGCCAGGAACGCGCAAGCTTCCAGCGCATGCGCGTTTACCTCGACTGCGTCAATCCGAACGTACCGACTGCTTGGCGCGAGGAGGACGTGTGGGACAAGGCGTGTCGGCTGAAGGTCACGGATGAAGGGGAGTGGGAAGAGCTCGAGACGGATGAGGAACACGAGTAAGTCATTTGAAGGCCGTGCGAACGGTCGACTGCGTTTGTTAACGCGTCCTCGGTAGCCCGGGGGAGGTTCATGAGATGGTCCGATGGATCTACGACCCTGAGCTCATGGCAAGAGAGTGCGTAGGTATACTCTGTTTCTTCACACTCTTCCTCATCCGTGCTCGTTTTCTATAGGTCGCGGGGTGAACTTCCTAGAAGGAAACGTCGCTATGAGGACATATATGATGATTTCGAGCTGGAAGTCATGGCGAAGAAATCGCGTACGGACACTCCGTCGAAGGCCCATCAGACCGCCGAAGGAAACAACGCACCAATGGCACAACCGACTTTAGGTGGCATTCAGGAGGAAGACGAAGACTTGGAGTAGTCAGGCGAACGGACGAGATCACAAACATCGAGATCCGTGAGCGCACATACCGAACGTCACGATGGTTATGTTGACGACATCTCCGCCCTTCTTTGGATCGTCATATGCGAATCTTCCATGGAAAGGCAGTGATCGACGCTTTCCTCTTGTTATGTATCTTTAGATTCCGCCACCTTTTGAGATCCGTATTCGGAATATATCCTGTACGACCTTGCGCCAATTGTATTATACTTTCTCTGGACCAACGGCGCCATCCTCGAATCGTTTCACCGGCTCCGGGATTCCGGCCCGTGATAGTGATCCCGCTTCGTGACTCACTTGGCATTAACCTCTCAGCTCATTTATGACTCGCTACCGGAACTTAGTTTCACCCCCTCTTCCTTCTCCTTTCCGTCGCAGTCTAGATTACCTAGAAGCTGCTGGAAACTACCAGTAGGTTTTACATGCTCTTAACGTTGCGGTCGATGATGTTGATAAGGCGATAAGTAGATAACAACTCACCATCGTTTGCGCACCCAAGAGCACTCACCGTTTGTTTCGGCTTCTCAACCTGGTGAGTTTCCGGTAATATTGAATGCTTGAGCTTACAAACTTCGTTATATGTAGATCGATTTCTCAATTACAGGGACGCATTCTCGCCGAATCCGATGGCCCCTATACTAGACAGCCGGATCCTGATCGTTGGAGCAGGATGCTTTGGCCTCTCGACGGCGTATCACCTCTTGAAGCGTGGTTACAAAAATGTCACCGTGATCGATAGAGCTGCAGAGCTTCCGGCGGCAGATGCAGCGAGCACCGATATTAACAAAAGTAATTACGCGTTTCCATCCGCCACCTAGCCCAACTGACTCGGCCACTCACAGTCGTACGGAGCTCCTACCCCGACATTTTCTACACTGGTCTAGCGCGCGAAGCTATCGCGGCATGGAAGCATAGAGAAGAATGGGGCGAAGCGTATCATGAGTATGTTACGTTTGTGTTTGCGATTCAGCTGAAGAAACAACTCATTCCTCTCTAGATCTGGCGTGTACTGCGACATGCAGGGCACGGACACGTACGTTGACCAGGCATGCGAGAACGACATTGCACTCGGTGCCCGCGTCGAGAAGGTCGATTCGCAAGACGCCCTGCGCGCTCTCTTCCCTGAGAGCGTCGAGGTCGCTGTGCAGGACACTGCGCGCGGCTTCATCAACCGCGACGGTGGTTGGGCATGGGCATCGCAGGGTATCCGACGTGCTATGGATCACGTTGCTTCAATGGGCGGCAAGATCGTTCCTGGTAAAGCTGTCGTTGAGCTCATGAGAGACAGCGGGCGCGCGACGGGCGTGCGTTGCGCAGACGGAACTGTGTTCACTGCCGACCTCACCGTGCTCGCTCCGGGGTCCTGGGCTGCTTCGGCATTCCCCGGCCTTGGTCTAGATGGTCAATGTCTCGCTACCGGGTATGTCCATGGAAGACCCCTGCAAAGATCAAACACTAACCCGTCTACCCATGTGCGCATGTAGACAGACCGTGGCCTGGATTCAACTGACGCCTGAAGAGGCTGAGAAGTACCGTGCGTGCCCCGTGTACCTCAACTTCCATACGGGCTTCTACGTCTTCCCGGTACGCGCACCGCCGCCGCGGTCTCCGCGCAGAACCACCTGGTAGCATGGGCCTTCTGACATCTCAGGTCTCACAGCCGACAGCGGAGAACGTTGTGAAGCTCGCGATCCACTCGGGCGGGTATGTGCGCAAGCTAAAGACGGAAAACGCCGACGCGCAGGTCTCGACCCCCCGAACCGTTCTCTCGGATGGGGCAGATGGCCTGCGTATTCCGAAGGTGGCCGTGCACAGACTCCGAGAGGGGCTCGCGCGCATCTACCCGGAGCTCGCAAAGAAGCCGTTCACGGGCACGCGTCTCTGCTGGTTCGTGTCTTCTCGCCTCGCGGGTGCAGGTGGTGTGGCTACGAGCCGAATGGTGCTGACTGGGGCGCGACGTCATCCTTTGCAGGTATACCGATTCCACCAACGACGACTGGGTGATAGGGGCGCATCCGGACGTAGAGAACCTCGTGCTCGCGACTTCTGGCTGCGGACACGCTTACAAAGTACGCTTCTAGTTCCTCATATGAGTGATGCGCGCAGGCGCCGAGAGGCGTCTACTCACCGCCGACGATATTGACAGTTCCTTCCCGTTATCGGCCGTCTCGTCGCCGACGCCATCGAAGGGAAGCTCTCGCCAGAACTTGTCAAGAAATTCGCACTAAACCGGGTGCTCGAGCACGAAGCTACTGAGCCAGAAATCCGTCTCCATCCCCCGGCCGAGCTCATCATCAACGAACTTTGTACGCCGGAGGACCTCCTGCCACCGCTCTAAGGCGTATAAGGGGTTTTCGCTGGGACGCGATCTATGCATTAGCATTTAGAGTACACAGATGAAGCACTTCTAGCTAGAGTACTTTTTGTAACAAGGGTATCCTACGCGGTCCGTTGCATCCCATGTTTTGCGCGCGCTCACGGCTTGAAGCCGAGCCACTCGCTCCACGACTTGACCTCAGAGGGAATTTTGCTTTCGGTGTACGGCCGGAGACCGCCTTCGGGGATCTTCTTAGCCAGGCTCTCCACGAAGAGCTGCGCGCAGCGCGCGTTGTTCAACAGAGGAAGTCCGAAATCAACGGCATTTCTGATACGGAAACAGTCAGAAGCCGCGCGGGAGGACCCGAGCCTGAGCTAAACTCTAAACACTCACCGCCGCGCGACGTAGTCCTCATCCGTCATGTCCTTCCCGCGAGCCTTCGCCAGGTTAATGACACACTCGATGTCGTACTCGTCGAACACCTCGCGCAATTTGCGCTTGTCCGTCTTTGGGAAGAAGATGCGCTTCGCAGACACGTACGGAATGTTGTTCAAGAACTCCTCGACCACAGGCGAGGAACAGTAGAGCTTGAAGCCGAGGTCGATGAGCGTCTTCGCGACCGTCTTCATCTCGGGCTTGGTAACGTCACCGCCGACAAGGACACCAGTGCCGGCACGGGGCTTTTTGAAGCCAGTCGTACTGAGAAGGGAAGCCCAATACGCTTCCTGGATGTCCCTGCCGAAGCTCGCGACCTCGCCAGTGCTCGCCATTTCTGCACACACACACGTTACGTTAGCGATCACGCATACACACGATGTCCCATGTGGACACATACCGACTCCCAAGAACGGGTCCGCGCCCGCAAGGCGGGTCCAGGAGAACTGCGAGACCTTGATCGCGGTGTAGTTGCGCTTCTGGGCCATGATGTCCACCGGCTCGGGCACGTCCTGGCCGACGATGGCCGCTGTCGCGGTGTCTATGAAGTTGCGGCCTAGCACCTTCGAGACGAAGGGGAACGAGCGCGAGGCACGGAGGTTGCACTCGATGACCTTGAACTCGGCCGGCTGGTCCGGGTTCTCGGACGGCTTGCGGATGACCTGCATGTTGTACGGGCCGGAGATCTCGAACGCTGCGGCGACCTTTTGAGCGATCTCCTTCAGGCGAACCATCTCGTCGTCCGTGAGGGAGAATGGAGGGAGCACGAGAGTCGCATCGCCAGAGTGAACACCAGCGTTCTCGACGTGCTCAGAGATGGCGTGGAGAAGGAGACGACCCTGGTGGGCGACGGCGTCGACGTCGATCTCCTGAGCGTTGTCGATGAACTTGGTGATGACGACCGGGTGCAGGGGAGAAACGTCCGCAGCAGCGGAGAGGTTGTACTCGAGCGCAGACTCCTCGTAGACGACGTTCATCGCGGCACCAGACAGGACGTAGGAAGGACGGATGAGGACGGGGTACCCAACGCGCTGGGCGAACTCCTTAGCCGCGTTGACGGAGGACACCTCAGTCCACTCGGGCTGGTCGACGCCAATGCTATCCAGGATAGACGAGAACTTGTGACGATCCTCAGCGCTGTCGATCTTCTCGGGGTCGGTTCCAAGGACCTTGACGCCGGTCTGCTTGAGACGGAGAGCGATGTTCTGTGGCAGTTGACCTAGGCGACTTGAGCTTCCTTGAACATGCCATTGTACCAAAGCACTTACCACCGACGCTGACGATAACACCCTGAGCTTGCTCGAGCTCGTAGATATCCATCACGCGCTCAAAGCCGAGCTCCTCGAAGTACAAACGGTCAGCCTCGTCGAAGTCTGTCGAGACGGTCTCGGGGTTGTAGTTGACCATGATCGTGCGGTTGCCCATCTCGCGAAGCTTGCGCGCACAGGTAACCGCGCACCAGTCAAACTCGACACTGCTACCGATGCGGTACACGCCACTGCCGAGGACCATCGTCCCGTGCTCGTCGAACTTGACGTCGTGCTCAGAAGCGTTGTAGGTCGTGTAGAGATAGTTGGTATGCGCAGGGTATTCGGCAGCGAGCGTGTCGATACGCTTGACGAAAGGCGTGATACCCATCGACTTGCGGTGGGCGCGGACGGCAAGCTCCGAGGACGAGACCAGGTCGGCGATGTGCAGGTCAGAGAAGCCCATGCGCTTCGCACGCTGCATGAGCTCCTGGTCAATAGCCTCGACAGAGCCGGTAGCCTTGAGCGCGTGAACGGTGTTGACGATGTTCTCGATCTTGTACAGGAACCACTGTGGGTCGGGGTGTTAGTAGAGATCGGCAGGTGTTGACTCATAACGCCTCACTTTGTCGATCTTGGTCAAGTCGTGAATCTGGTCAATCGTGTACTGCTTGTTGAAGATCGCGTACGCAATAGCGAACAACCGCATATCCGTGGGCTTGCTGAGAGCGCGGTCGAGATCCTCCGGCTGAACGTAAGCCTCGAAACCCTTCCAGCGAGGGTCGACTTGACGGATTGCCTTCTGCAGAGACTCCTCGAACGTGCGTCCAATAGCCATGACCTCTCCGACAGACTTCATTGCCGAGCCGACCTCGCGGTTGACGTTGGTGAACTTCGCAAGGTCCCACTTGGGAATCTTCGTCACGATGTAGTCCAGCGAAGGCTCGAAGCAAGCCGTGGTCGTCTTCGTCACCGCGTTGGGCAGCTCCGGGAGAGTGTGGCCGAGCGCGATCTTCGCAGCCGTGTACGCGAGAGGGTAACCAGTTGCCTTAGACGCCAGGGCGCTGCGAATGACGTCAGAACGAACGCGAAGCAGACAGTGGTGGATGCACAAACCTGGACCGACTAAGCCGAGCGTTGACCTCGATGACGCAGTACTCGCGAGACGTCGGGTTGAGCGCGTATTGGATATTGCACTCGCCCACGACACCGAGATGGCGGATGACCTTGAGCGCAGCTGACCGAAGCATGTGGTACTCGTCGTCGGGAAGCGTCTGGGACGGAGCCACGACAATAGAATCGCCAGTGTGCGTGCCGAGGGGGTCGAAGTTCTCCATGTTGCAGCAGATGATCGTGTTCTGCGTCACCGTCAGCATCGACCTCAGATTCATGGAACTTCATGACTCACGTCAGCGGCGTCACGAACGACCTCGTACTCGAGTTCCTTCCATCCCTTCATACTACGCTCAATGAGCACCTGAGGACTGAGACTGAGACTCTTCGCCGAAAGATCGCGCAATTCATCCGGGTTGTTCGCGAAACCTGAGCCGAGGCCACCGAGCGTGAAAGCCGACCGCAAAATGACCGGATACCCAATTTTCTCCGCAGCGCTAAGCGCATCGTTGACGGACGAAACAGCCGTGGACTGAGCAACGGGAATATCGATTTCTACGGGTAAACCGACGGTCAGCTCCTCACTCTCGTGCGTATATGCGATCACGTGACAACGAGAAAATGACGTCGCGCCGCTATGCAAAATGACTCGCGTGGGTGTGGGGGGAAATCTGGACGAAGACTCGGGAGGAATCATTGAAAAAATACGCACCCTTAAGAGCCTGAACGAACAGGTCACGGTCCTCCGAGACCTCCAGAGTACGGATTGGGGTGCCGAGCACTCGAACGCCTAACCGGTCGAGTACACCCATCTTGTCGAGTTCGATACCAACGTTGAGTGCGCTTTGTCCGCCGAAAGTGAGCAGGATACCATCGGGACGCTCCTTCTCCAGCACGTAGGCGACGTAGTCGGCGGTGATGGGGAGGAAGTAGACCTCGGACGCAAGCTGGTGGGAGGTTTGCCACGTCGCGATGTTGGGGTTGATGAGGACGGCATCGACGCCCTCTTCTCGGAGGGCCTTGAGTGCCTGCGAGCCCGAGTAGTCGAACTCGCCAGCCTGGCCAATGCTGAGGCCACCGCTGCCGACGATAAGGACCTTGCGGACGTCGGGGCGCGGGATTTTGGGGAGCACATTGGCGGAGATCTTGCGCGCCAGTTCGGAGGGGGAATTCAGAACGTGTTCTTCGCCATCCTCCTGGCCATAGGACCCGACGGCAGCACGAGCGACGGCCCTAGCGGGACGAGTCGCAGTGAAGGCGCGGCGCACATGGGAGACGTGAAGCTGGCGGGCGAACCGCGGGGAGCCAAGTATTCGCGAGGGGCTCCAGGCTTGCTGGAGCCGCAAGAGGCCGGTGGACATCGTCGTCGGCGACGTCGACGGTGGTGGTGGCAAGGCGCGAAGAGCAGAGCGAATGACTCGGTGGAGTTTGTCGGTGCGTTTTTGCGCTAAGCGATCGGGTAATGGCCATGGTCCAAATTGGGATAAGCGGAGTTCACCCCAGCGAACTCGGCTTGCCCATCCTCCACCTCATCCAGGCCAGCCTCAGGGCAGAACGACCATCGACGCGCGCGAGTATGTCAAGGATATAAACAAGAGGCAATAGTCACGGTTGCCGTCGGACAAGGTGTCTACAAATTCAATGCCGTGATGACGGCTTCGGGATCTCCATGTGCACGGAGCCATCCACATGTACGCGGGTAAACGCGACACGTTTGTGCATCCCACGAGTTCCTGCTACATAACTCACGCTCCCCGTGTCCTGTCAGATAATTGTCAGTTCTCGCCTTCAGTGCATCGTACCAGGCTCGAGGTCCACCGGTCGAGGCCCACTCGACCCCGGATGCAAGCTGAGGATGCACATTCATAGCAGGACCGGTTCTGTTCAGATTATAGGTGATTTCGCAACGAAACCTTGGTTTCCTCCCCGCCTCATGTGCATGATTTTAAGATGAAGTTCTAACTAAATCGGGGAGAAGGCCTTTTTATGCGGGATGAGTGTCAAGTCGCGCCAAAGCATCCGGTGTCTCGCATAACCTGCGTAAGCTACTGAACGTCAGTGAGGCTCACTCTGGCCACTCCCATGGAACGTGAAGAAATATTCATAATCTAGCTCTATGGGTATGCACAGATACAAGAACATACAAGTACAAGTTCAGTCTGCGATCAGCGACGCGAAGTTCGAGAGCAATGCAAAGGATCCATCGAGCATCAGCCTGAGTCCCGTCCCAAACCCCTTAAGCAAACAGCCCCACAACCACATCCTGCATCTTCCCATCCCGGATCGCCTCATGGATCAGCGAAATCTCCTGGCCGATCGTCGGGTCCTCGACGCCCGGGCCCGCCTTGAAGTCGTGCAGATTCTCCGCGCCATGCATACGGATGCCCAGCGTCACCCTCACAAACTCGTACACGGCCCTGCTCTTGCCGAGGTACCCGCTCGCCGGCGCAGGGCCCTTCGCGCCCGCGAGGTACTCCCTGCGCAAGTGGCACAACGACGCGGCCATACGCTCCGCGAGCGCCGCGCGGAACGCTACAATCTCCTCGAGCGCGTGCGCGCCCTCGCCCCCGGGGAGGCCCGCGCAGAAGTCGACCAGGGCGGTCGTCGTCGCGGCCGCGACAGTGCGCATGCGCATGCCGACGTCCATCGTGCTCGTAGTCTCGAGCGCGCGGCGGATCTGGCGCGCGAGGAGCGGTGCGAGGGCGGCGAGGCTGGTGGAGGAGAGGTGCACGCCGAAGGAGGCGGAGAGCTGGTCGGAGAGAATGTGGTCGACTTCGACTTCGAACTCGTGTTGCATCGCGCGGAGGTCGAGCGCCTGGCAGAGCGCGTAGAGGAAGCTCGCGGTGAGGAGCGAGAGGACCTCGAGCGCGCTGAGGGTGGCGCGTGCGGAGATGAGGGCTAGGGAGCTATTGAGAGGAGCATCGTCAGGTCCTGTAAGTCTCCACATCCTCGCGTCGACACTCACTTGACCGCCTGATTGTGCATCTCCGCAGATTGGATGTGCGTCGACACCGGGTTAGCGAGGTAGCCAAGCTCGCCGACATACGCCGCAGTGTGGATGTCAATGCCCTTGGCGAAGTAGTTATGCGACGGGTCGGTGGCAGCGAGGTTGGGCGGGAGACCGCGGTTCATGGCCGGGTTAATGAGCTCAGTGCACTGCGCGAAGAGCAGCTTCCCCATGTGGTGCATCGCGAGACGGGTCTTCTCCATGGCGTTCGTGACAGACATCGCCTGGAAGTTACCGCCATGGTAAACCTCACCAGACTCGCCGTCCACGAGCGGGTTGTCAGTGGCTTGGATGTGTAAGTCAGCGCAGTCCTCTTTTAGCGCATGATATGACACTTACTGGAGTTGCACTCGACAGTGATCGCGCCAAAGGCCGACAGGATGTCCTCCACCTGCGGGCCCAGGAACTGCGCGGACGTGCGCAGCGGGTAGCGATCCTGGCGCAGCTCCCCGATATCCGCAGAGATATGTTTCTCTTCCTCCGCCGTCACCGCGAACTGCGAGCCCTCAAGCAGACCCGCGATCGTCTCCGCGACCTCGACCTGGCCCGGGTGCGGGCGCGCGACGGCGTGGATGAAGGGCGCGAAGCTCCCGCGCGCGCCGAGCATCGCCTCGGTGCACATCGCCGTGCACACCTGCGCGAGCAGCGCGAGGTGGACGGCCTCGTGCGTTGCGAGCGCGCCGACGGACGCGGAGAACGCAGTGCCGTTCAGGATGCCCAGGTGTTCCTTGGACGCGAGGTCGATGGGCTCGATGTGGTGCGCGGCGAGCGCCTCACGCGAAGAGACGACGCGGCGGCCGCGGAAGGTCGATGGGCCGTCGAAGACGCGGATCGACGGGTTGCCGATGAGCGTGCCGGCGATGTACGACAGGGGCGAGAGGTCTGTCGCGCGGGGTGAGTTCTGAGCTGTCAATCCAATCACGCCCGCTGCGGCGACTGACCTCCGGATGCAGAGATGCTCCCGCGAAGCGGTACGAGAGGAATGATGTTCTCGCGGAGCAGTGCACCCATGCGCTCGATAAGCTCCCAGCGGACGCCCGAGTGCCCGCGGATGAGCGAGTTCATGCGGATGAGGATCGCGCCGCGTACCCACGACTCGGGCATGCTCGTCGACGTCAGAGGGTCGAGGAGGGGCAGCGCGACGGGCGCAGACTCGCAATCTGACGGCAGTACGCCGGCATGCTGGTGCTGGAAGAGAGCGAGCCCGAGCGTGAGGGGGTCGTTAGTCCTTGTGTCAGCTGGCGATCGAGGTGAGTGATCGAATGCAGGCGAAGTATGTTGTGACGCTTACCGCTGCCACCGAAGCCAGTGCTGACGCCATACACGCTCTTCTGGCTGTTGACCTTGTCGACAATGACTTGGCGGCTCTTCAGCACGCGAGTCTGGATGTCGGACGAATCGTCGAGCAGCACGCTAGCGCCATAGCGAGCGACGGCGGCTACGGCAGGAATGGAGATGGTCTGACCATCAACAAGAACGGGGTGACCATGTCTGGGAAGGTTATTAGCTTCCTGCGGCGCGGCGCCGAGTAAAGACTGTTAGTGTCCGACGCAACGGGGAACCGTGTTCCTCGTGGCGGCAGTCACCAACGTCTTGGAAGATTTCAGACGGACCTGAAGCCTTCGAGAGCGCGGTGCGCTTCGATAAATTTGCTGAGCAGGTGAGCAGGGTTGACGGCGGCGGGCTGGGGTTGAGCGGGGAGAGGAGTAGTGACGGATGCCTTCTTGAAGGTGACGGGCGAAGGCTCGTACGCCGCGGCGAAGGTGTGTGTCTTGGTGTAAGTGGTGGAAGCCGGCATGAGGATATGTTCACGGGGTTGACAGAAGGCGAGGAAGAGTGGGGAAAGAGGGGAAGCCGCGGAAAAACTGAGAGCTGTGGGGAGAACTTGGTTGCGAGCATGGAGAGATTATATACGTGGTGGAGGAACAGACTGTCGACGTAACGGGCCCGTCTCGGGACCTGCGAACCTTGGACGGCGGGAGCGATCAGTACTAGCTCTCGTCTCGTGCGCTTACCGGTCCTCGCGTACACGAATCGCTATCGCGGAGGTCCTCCGGCCGGATCTTCGGTCAGATTCGTGCTCCGCCAGATTCCTCCCTCTCCTTCTCCTCCCATATTCTCCATCTCCACCGCCCAGCCGCCCCTGATAGAAATGCGACGAACATAGCAGAACGTTCCGGGACCCCGCAGACACCTTCTCCATTATTTTTTCTGCTCCTTCACGCTCCTGAGCCTCGTTCGCCGGCCGGAACCTCCGCCCGCCCCCCATTTGGGCGCCCCGCCGGCCGGCCGGCCGCACAGCTCTTCGCGCACTCTCCTCCCGCCGAACATTCAAAATCCCACCGCCCCGTACTATATCAAGTCACTGAACGTCTGCCAACCTGCTCGTCCATGCCAGGCACAGCAGCGTTTTAATGACGAGCAATGACGCCGCGGGCCCGCCCTCCCATCCGCTACGTCCGAATGGTGTTTGTTTCACCGCCTCGGCGCGCGCGCATGTCCTGTCACCTCACACCCTTGACTTTCACTGCGCGCGGCGGGGCGCAGTCCCAAGTCCGATACGTCTCGCCTCCAAATTCACACTCGCGCGCCCCTGAGTGTAGCCTCACATCGCCTCGCCCAAGCCCAGAAGCGTCTCGCACCATGCTTGAGTATGTGCGCGCGTTCGCGTGAAAGTCCGAAGCAAGGAGCGCGCCGCGGATAATGTCTCGCGTGCAGAGCGCGGACGGGATGAAGGCCCAGGGCGCGCCGCGTCCGCGGACGCAGCGTGTGCAGGGATGCGCGCATAGCTTCGGATGCGGGCGGGCGACGCGCCACGCTCCCACCGGCCGGCGGCGTTCGTGCAGATCAGCGCGATTGCGTTCGTGGCCACGCGCGGTGCTGAGAAGAGGCAATGCTCGGAAGAAGCAGGGGCTGGCCAGGCGGGGAAGCGTCACTGCTCACGCCGCTTCCACGCTCTGGCCGATGGTAAGATGAAAGCGCTCCAGGGGAGCTCGTGCGGCATTATCTTCGCTCGCGTCGGTAACTTGTCCACGCCGCGCGCCCCGCTGTATAGTCATGAAACCGAAAGCGCGCAAGATCATTTTACGAGGTACAAGGAGCGCACCACCGGTGTGCACCAGCTCAGGAGATGCTCTGTAGACGTTCGCCGACTTGCTCGGGAGGCAGCAGGAATGAAAATCAGGCTTCCAGGAAGCCGGAGAAGAGCTCGTCGCCGCTCAAAAGCCTCGGCTCGCCCCGCTTGCCTAGAAGGCCGCAGCAATTGCCCGGAAAGAGGCTCTTCTGCGTTGTGGCGAAATGCCGTGAACGTGGCTACCGACCTGCGCACGCATGGTGCGCGTGCTATCACTCCTCCACGGGAAGTCGCCGCTCCGCGGGCGCGCGCAAACCGACGAAGCGTGTATGAATTTCTCATGCTGCTCCGGCCATTTTTGTGGTGCCCTTGTATGGCCGATGCCGTCCATTCTGATAGGAATTAGGATTTGTACACGCACTGTCGTCTTTCGAACTCAATGTAGCATGCGGCGACGTCGCTTCGAGAGTATGAGCTTGTACCATACCGCTCTTGGTGGAGAAACCAAGGAGAAACCGTTACCCGATTTACACGGAAAGCAGCTACCTCGGCTACTCTCCGAGTTGCCCGCCCGCCCGAGGTACCCTCCACGAGGATCCATTGTAGTTACCGCGGTGCCGATTACAAGTCGAGTAGTGGTCGAGCATGTGGAAGTTGTATATCCCACTCTAGCCCGCAGTCCTGGAATGCCGTAAACAAGTTGCCTGTTACGCTCCTTGCTTGTGCTGCCGTAGTCAAACGCGGGCTTCTGGAGGAGAGAGGCATAAATATGCCAAGAAATTTCACATATGTCGCGGATGAGTTTGTCGAAAGTTCGGTTCGTTCCGCTGAGAGCCCGGTCCTTAGTCGCCGGTGTAGTAGTAGAACAAACCCAGCATCGAGACAGTGTGCAAGTCGTCGGCCGCCTTTTCCGCCGTCGGGGATGTGCGGACTGTGCCGCTTCTGTCCGAGGTTCTACCTGAACGATCGGTGGGAAAATGGCGCATCCCGAGCGAAACGGCTTGTGCAGCCCCTCCGCGGCTCTGAGGACGCTACACTTAGTCAAGTCAAGTGAGCAGATGCGCGTGAGAGACAGGGCGACATACAGTTCGATATGTGGTGATGATTATGTTTAGATCGTATCGCATACCAACTAGTACGTGATTCATGCCGCCACAACGCCGCCGGTAAACATGTTGGGCACGCCTTTCTGCCGGGGGCGTGCGAGCGGGGTGCTCCCATGACATGAACCCCTTCTGTTGGCGGAAAACATTCAAGCCAGAATATCAGCGCTACGAAGCCAAAAGTACAAGGGCAAGCGCGTACATTACTCATCCATGTGCCAAGGGCTCCGAGAAGAACACAATATGAGAAAGAAGTTCACAGACGACGCGCTATACGTCGATCTGTTCACGGCGTCGGGGCCTTCGCAACCTGACGCGTGGAGCTATTACGCTGCGGTGGGCTGAGTTTATTGCCCTGTTAGACGTCGGCCACTTGAGCCGATGGTGCACGCCGACACAGTTACCGACAAGAACAGTACTGCGATGTCGCAAGTTGGCTGGAATGACCGCGCCCGAGTGCTTGGTTTGGTGTATCTGTCTGAAGAGGGCGCGGTTCTGATGAGCTGGCGCCGTGCAAGAAGGGCGGCGGCGACAGGAAGAAGCGTCGAGGTCCACATGCCTGAGCTGAGACAGATGGCTTCTGGTTTGAAGGGAGCATCAGACTGATCCACAGGCCGAGTTCGACGTCTGCACCAAGAAGCGGATGCATATGCATGAACCTCCAACGGGCAACTCTCTCTCCCCGCCGCGGCCCTCGGCCTCTCCCGGGCCGTGCGTCCTCCGGGATTTTCGGCCCCGTGGCTGCGGAGCGCCGGTTGGTTGACGGCCCGTCGCCGGCCCTTTCGCCGGCCTCTCGTGGAGGCAAGTGTCCGGGGTCCTTACACGTGCCGGGAAATTTCGACTCCCCGTGGAATTCGGACGCGCACAGTTGCACCGCGACTTCTCGCTGCAGAGGCTGCTCTCGACGTTCTCCTACTCGCCTTCATCACACCTATCATCGCCATGGCAAGTCACATACTCACTAAATCAAAGCATGTACTAACTGTAAACCTAGGTCAAAGCGAAGAAAACACGCAAGTTCGCGCTTGTCAAGCGCATGCTAAACCCAAAAGACATCCGACTGTACGTACTCCCGCATCCTGGTAACTCTGCGCTCTCCAACTCTCTCGGCGCCATTAGGAAGGAGAACCAAGTGAAACAGAAGCAGAAGGAGGAGGCGGAGAAGGAAAAGCTGGTCAAGCGGGCGTACGTCATATTCTCTCCTTGTACTCGGCCGGTACTCACATCAGGTGGTCCTGAACCGCCAGTCCTCAGGTCGCCTCCTCGCTTTTTCTCCAGCACAATACCGCCCTTGTACCCCCGTATCGTGTTCTCATCGATACCAACTTCATCAACTTCAGCCTCCAAAACAAGCTAGAGCTCATCAGTGGGATGATGGACTGTCTCTACGCGAAATGTAAGCACTTTCGCATCCTCGATTCGAACCCTTTTTTCCCGGACCTTCTCGCCTATCCGGTCTCATGATAACACGTCCAACAGGCATACCATGTGTGACGGACTGCGTAATGGCGGAGCTGGAGAAGCTGGGACACCGCTACCGCGTCGCGCTCCGGTACGTCTCCGCCTCCCCGTTCCCGACTGGTTCGCTGACACGGGACTTCAGGGTGGCACGAGATCCGCGGTTCGAGCGTCTTGCATGCTCGCATTCCGGCACGTACGCGGACGACTGTCTTGTCCAACGCGTGACTGCGCACAAGTGTTACATCGTCGCGACGTGTGATCGCGAGCTCCGTCGGCGGATACGCAAGATCCCTGGCGTGCCGCTCATGTACATCGTCCGCCGCCGGTACGCCATCGAGCGACTGCCGGACCAGGGCGCGCCAGTGTGAGGCGTACAGGCTTGATGTTTTGCCGTGCTATACTTGATGCCTCTGGATATCGTCTCAACTTGCTCTCGTGTTGTAGTTAGTACCTGTGAGTTATCTCGGATCGTTCCACACCGTGCGAACCACGTTGACGTCTGGGCGTTGTAATCCATTACAGGTACTTCAGTCTCCATATCACTGGTTGTTTTACACCACAATTGGTATCGCCCTATATCCGCTGAAGAGCGGGCTCCGTCGACGGAGGGCGGAACTGCGGCGTCTGACGTAGTGATGACTTGATACCTCATTCCTGTCCTCGCGCGTGCGTGGGATGTGATCGTCTCGGGCTAGAAAGGGCGCAGAAGACGGGGCCGGCGCCTCGTAAGCACTTCTTACAAACGCTCAAACTCTCCTGGCGGATAGGTCCCAACGAAGGCAGTCCACCATGATAGACGTTCCTGTTCTCCAACAGTCGGATCAAGTTCCTCGATTAATGCGACGGGGCATTAAGGACCACAGGTCTCCATACTCCCCATCAGACACCTGCTATATCCGCGCCACTCGCACCAAGCCTCGCTCACGGCGACGCACATTCGTGGCAGGACCCAAAATGGCGGTCTCACCGAGAAGGTCGAGGAACCCACCGAATCAGCGGCCGACCTTCTTCCAGTTTATCCCTGACACGCACGCAAACGGCTTGGCCGTAAGGCATGCGCGAGAGCGACGAGTCACCTTCTGATCCCGGATATGCTCCGTGTCCCAGCCCAGGCCCTCTCCCTCTGCTCGCTTCGAGGCGAACATTCGATGGCGGCGGCGAGTGAGGTGATCTGAACTTCCGGTGTCTAACTAACCAATGCGAGGATGACAGCACGCAGCTAATGAGGGCCACGGACGGATCTTGCGCTAAGCTCATGCGGTCATCATCCACGCACAGGGGCCGCCGTCCTCGCTTCGATCGCGGCCGCGCTCGCGGCTTGCAGATTCATAGTCACGCTCACGCCACTATCTCGTATTGTTACTAGAGAGGCTATCGTAATGGATTCCCAGTCGCTGGAACTCAGTGCTTCTCCAAGGAGGGGGGTTATCGACGAGCCGCCATTCGCTCCGGAAGAGCAGGGAGCAACCTGCGTGAGGCAGGAAACCGTTGTATTCGGTGATCGAAGACGGTTGTCCCTGTTTTTCGCTATCCCGCGGACCTGCTCGGAGCCTGCAACTCTCGGACCTTGAGCTCGTATCTTGGCCTTATCGTCGTCTTGTACTGGAAGGGGCCCAGGTTGTATGCAGCCTCGCGTCGTCGATGATATAGACAGACATTCGACCAACGGACTTGCTCCAATCATTCATCTAATGTCACATATTTCGGTACGGCCATATGTTAGTGTTCTCGTTCGCAGATGTTCTCGCCATCCGAGGGCGCACCCCAAGGTGGCGCGGAATGAAGACCGGGACAGCCACATGAATATCTGCCGCGACTCGGCCCCGAGGCTTGATTTTTTACGATGACCACGGGTGTGCGGTTTCCTCTCAGCGGGGCCAACCTTACACTTGTAGTTGGCGTATGTGCAAGTTCGTATGTTCCCAGACGAAGTTGGGCGAACTCGGAATGCGTCAAACATCGGACACCCCTAAAAACTGACCTGCCAAACGCGTCGGTGGCGCCGACGCGAACAAACAAAGCCAAAGAACGCGTCGCGCTGGCTGCGGCTGAGCGTCTCCTCAGATCGACCACTGCAACCGCCATCATCTTAACTGGTCTGACTGTCATATACACCTGACACTCTTACAAGCGAGATGGGAAAAGAGGACGACATCATTCCGACAGGGTACCAGTACGAATGGACACCCAAATCCGACACAACGCTCCAGGAGTTCCTGGCTAAGGTGCGCCCGGTACTCCGTGTGGCTGTATACGCCGCAACCTCCAAGTTCACACGGAATGTCTTCTGCCAGTACAAGCCGTCCATGGTGCAGAACGACGGCACGAAACCGGTGTGTGTCCCCCGCGGCGGCCTGGACCCTGAGTCCTGACTCGGCTGTCACACATCGCTGACCACCCCCGTCACTCGTTTGACGATTGATATGTCCGCCTATATTGCCTGTCCCGCAGTGGCTGTGGGTCTCCAAGTCCGAGGATCGACCTGAATACAAGGGCATGGACGCGGCTATCGCTGAAGCGACAGAGTGCTGTGCGCGCGAGAACTTGCTCTTTACCGAAAGCGGTGGTTACTGACGGCGCACCGTCCCCAGTGTCCGAAGTGACTGAACGTGTGCAGGAAATCCAAGTATGTCAATTTGTGGCCTTGTTCTTTCCTGTGACTCACACGACACGCGTCTGCCGCGGCTCCGCCCGCTTTCAGAGCGATGACTCCATTCCTATACGCGCGAACAAGAAGAAGGGGCTCAAGAGCAAAAAGGAAATGCGGGAAGAGGTGTGCCGAGACGTCATATACTGTCATGATAAGTTTAACTTAAGGGCGTCCTTACAGGCGCAAAGTGAGGCTACGCAGAAGCTCAAGGATATCAGTCTAAAGCATGGCTTTGTCGTCGGAAAGTGGTATGTGCACATGTCTCACTGGAGAGTTAGCCATTACTGAACGCGTGTCGTAGGCTTATTTTCGCCGCTCCTGACAGGGTAGACATGGTGTGGAATTCCATTGCCAGTACGGCATTTTTCAGCGCGCATACTCAGCGTTCACTAACGTTGTAACGCAGACTCGCTAGTCTCTGGGCCTCTTTCAACAACGTCGGCATTCTTGGCGAAAGTGGCCACCAGTCCGAAGAGCGACACTCCAAACTACTCACATCTCATTTGCGTGTACATGCCTGATGCGCTAGACCAAGAGAGCGTTACGGAGGTCAGTCTCCTGCTTGACACTCTGCTCCACCCGGCCGTTCACGCCCCGGTCATACTAGGTTATGAAAGTTCTGCTGCGCAACCACGGTGTAAACCTCATGGGAGTCAAAACAGACCTGTACACGTCCATCGGTACCGTCTCCACTGCCACTTCATTTATTCACGCTGACAAACGCCTTTGCTTCACTCGCTGTACTACGGCGATCCATCCATAGGGCTCGATAGCAAGCATCCCAGCGGCGTCTCCTCAACGGTAAGTCCGCCGGCACCCACTGCCGCCCACCGCAACGGCATTAATCACCATGTCATGTCGTAGGTTTGGAAGAACACCGCACTCATGAAAGACACGGAAATCAAGGTACGCTCCGTCCGCTCCTCCGTCCGCCCGCTCTTCTATTCCCTCGCCGTCGATTTGCCTTCCGTGGCAAGGATAGGCGCGCGTCGGCGGGCGGTTGATCCGCGCAGCTGTCATATGCTAACGTCGGACGTCGTGTTTCTGTCGCACCGCTCCGCCCCTGTGCCGCATCCGCCGTCGACCCATACAGGCACTCAAGGAGGAGTACTTTGCGGAGCTGAGCAGAGCAAAGGAGGAGGCCACGGCGAAGAAGGCCGCAGAGGCGGGCACGTCCGAGTCCAAGGCAGCCAAACCAAAGCTCAAGAAGAAGATTGGCCCGGACGATCCGTTTGCATCCGACGAGGACGAGGCCGGAGAGGACAAGCGGCCAGAAAAGAAACCCGTCGGACCGTCTACGAAGGCAGCTAAGCCGCCGTCCAAAGCGAAGGCAAAAGCACCTGCGAAGGCTAAGCCTGCGCCAAAAAAGAAGCCCGTGGCGGAGGCGTTTGACTCGGACGACGACGCTGCCGATGAAGCCGCGCGCACGGCAGAGCTCAAGGCGTTGAAGACGGGCGGCACGAAGAAGGGTGGCGCGACGGTGAAACGCAAGGCCAGCGAGAGCGTGTCGGAGGAAGAGGAACCCACTCCGAAGAAAAAGCGCGGCCGTGCATAGCAAACTACAAGCATCCTTTCAGATGTCTGCTTCGCCGGTCGCGCGCTTTTCACTCGTCCCGTCGTTCTATTCCTCTATCGCTGTTTCATACGATATTCCCATGATTCACTCGTACACTACGTCGAATCTGAACGGTTTCCGATCCGGCGGCCCTCCCACTACTCACCTAGCGTCGCAGGAAAGAATAATGATTGCTCGCTCACGCGAATCTAGGTTGTCAACGTTGGCGATCTTGCGATCGGCTCGACCTTAAAAGTATCAGATCCCCGCAAACGGAAACGCTTCGCATGTTATAAACAGAGTTCTTAAGTGGCGGCACGCTCATGGAACCATCTATTGACCGCTTTGTACCGGATACGGAGGAAGCCTGGATCTAACGATTCTGCTTTTGGGCAGAGCTGTTTTCATATAAACAAAGCACCTGTCTCAGCCCGCCGAGTGCAAATATTCGAATGCTCAATCACGACGTGTAAGTATCGATCATAGTTCGCGTACGACGCATGCAATCAAGTATATTCTCGGCCAGCTCATGGGGCGAGTGATAAGAAGTAAAATGTCCCGTCAGAGAATTTGGTGTTCAAGTCAGTGAATGTGTGCGACGAGATCACGCTGGGCCGGGAACTTGGAGTGGTCGCGGTGACTGAGACTCGACAGCGAGTAGGTATCTGGGGCTCGGACAATCCTACGTACGAAGTTTATATCCTACTTCTTTGGATGCTAGGTAGTTAATGACGGGTTTGATGGCATTGTAGTTGTCGGATTTTACTGCTCTTCACAATTGGACGGGCCACCGCCACTGTGCTTGGGCCTTGTTCCCGCGCAAGAAGTCGGGCGCTTGTTATTGTTCGTCGTTTGGTCCTGACCATCATCCCCTCCCTCTTCTCCCTCCTTCCTCGACTCTGCCTTCTCGCCCGCGTAGCACGCTTGAACGTCACATATCGCGCAACGTTGCATCTAACATGGACAAAAAGCAGAGAGAGCAGCTGGAACAGCTCTCACGACACCGTCTGCAGAAACTTGCGAAGGTAGGCGCCTAATTCCACCGTGGCTGACCACCGTGGAGTTGAAATCCGCGTGTGGAGTTACTGATCGTATTACTTTACACAACACTACATAGAGATATGGAGTCAAGGGGAATCAGAAGAACGAAGACATGATAGACCAGATTCTTGCCATATTCCACCCGATATCGTCCACGAAGTCACATCGGTAAGCTCCACAAGTTCAGGTTGTTTGTGTAAGCGATCGCATGATAATGATCATTCTACCCCACAGAAAACAATCGACTACTCCTAAAACTAAAGGGAAAGGAAAGCAGGTACAACGAGAAGCTTCCATCACCGATCAGAGTGTTGCGGGCAAGGAGCCCGCAGTCAGTCAACACCCTCGCGGAGAGGTCACGACAGGAAAAACGGTCATAAAACCGCATCTCACAGAAACTGCGGACGCATCTGTGTCCTCCCCTCGCGCCTTTGCAGACTCAACGACTGAGCTGCCAGCGCCAGTACCTGATATACGTGGGTTTCATACGTATATAGACTTTTGCAGCGAATTTTCTGAACCAAACCGTTATCAGCCCGCTCGGTCGTCCCCGAGTCTTCAGCGGCTTCGTTAGACCTCCAACTTGAGCCTCCGAGTCGCGCCGGTTTTCAGCCAAGCGATTCCCCAATCCCAACGCCCACAAGCGAACAGGGCGCACCATTGGCCGTCGACGTCACAAACAACCGTTCGACGCCTGGGGCGTCAGCTTCAGCTGTCTATTCTCCTCCTGTTGCAACAAATCTTTCACGTATTGTAGTTGGGTCGAGAGCGGGTAAGCCTTAGTTGAATTCCACCCCTTTAACACCCCCTCTCTGACCATCAAACCCGGCCGGTGACAGGCGAGGCGGGACATGGGCGTAGTTCTCCTGCTGGTAGTGCACACTCTGGCGATACCGTTCTAGATGATACCATACCTAGCTCTTCACGGAAGCGAGCTCTCATCTTCCAACCCCGCGCACGTCCCCGATCTACGTCCCCGAAAGTCCCAGAAGAACCCTCCTTGGGCGACGATGCATTCCAGCGGGCCGCTTTGCAGCTCGCTAGCCTACCCTCCGCCTCAGAGTTTGATGCAGGCATCTCCCGTCGTTCCAGCGATGTGGACTTATCTTCGCCGCCACAACTGCAGAGCGGACCGGGTCTCCGTCTCAATCAGCCGCAGCTCCAGCAACCCCGGCCGCAGCCCCGCCCTCATCAGCAACCCCAGTCTCAGCCCTCGTCCGCGCTGCCGTCGTCGTACACGCCTTACGCCAATGGCCAGTCACAGCCTCTTCCGCAGCCTCAGTCGCAGCCTCAGTCGCAGCCTCAGTCGCAGCCTCAGTCGCAGCCTCAGTCGCAGCCTGGATCCGCACGTCTCCGCCCAGCACAGTGGCCGCACAGACCAACAGTGGACGAGTGCAAGGAAGTGCTCAAGAGCCTCGAAGAGATCATGGGCGCTGACCTCGCGCGGAGGCAGCAGCTTGACGAAGTCCTCATCCTCGCGGAAGTTGTACGAGCCAAGGAGGAGGAGGCGGCAAAGCAAGTGCAGTTCCTCCAGCAACTCCGTAACGCGGTGGAGATTGGTCTCATGTCGAAGGCGAAGATGGGTTTGGACGCGTTCAAGACGGATGGTAGGAGGAAGCATGGGAACGACAAGGGAAAGGGAAAGGCACGGGAGGTCGGTGTGACAGGCCTTGGCATAAATGGTTCTCATGAGAGGGAGGGCGAGGAGAGGGACGTCGAGGAGAAAGAGGTCGAAGCAAGCCTGAGTGCTCTGCTCGAGTCCGACAGCGAGCTCGCTATCCCTACTCCTGCTCAGCCGCCGAAAGCCCCTACTAAGAGGTGAGTGTCACTCGATCAGCCAGTCACACATCTAACGCGTAGTATTCAGCGCGAAGAAGAGATTGCGCGCAGCGGAGCGCGAAGGAGTAGCTGCGGGATCAGCGGGACTCTCTTCCAAGCGCGCACGTATGGTCCCATCGGGGCGTTGACTACGAAATCATTGTTATACGCGCTGCAGAATGTCTTCAGCGGGGCGCAGAATTCTCCGCTTGTGCGCTGAACTTTTGTGTATTTCTCAGTCGTGTTCATGAACGAATTCTACTTGGGTTCAGACTACGGATGACAATCTGGCACATCGTATGTCCTGCTATGTATTTCGACGATTGGATATACACGAAGCGAGGGTAGGCCTAGACGACGTTAACTCTCCTCCGCTTCGAATGGGGCTCGGACCCTGCGCTCCCAATCGAACGCTTCTCCGGGTTCTAGCGACAACCACCTATCCTGACATTCTTCTCCATTCCAATCTTATCGTAGGTCTTGTCATATTGCGGCCACGGCTTGGTCTCGAGCGAATTGATCAGTAAACTGATCATCGCATCGTGCGACTCGAGCCTCTTGCCCAACTCCACAATCCTCCGTTCCTTCTCAGCCTTCTTCGCTTCCTTATCCTCTTTCTGCTTCGCCTTCTTCGCTTGACGTGCTTCAATATCGCCCTCATTGCCAGCGTTTTCAGCTTTCAATGAGCCTAGATTTATACTAGTGTGAACCACCCCACGAGGTTGCGCGTTCTGAGCTGGTACAGCTGGAGTTGAGTGGTGCTGCCTGATCGACTCCGATTTGTTGAACACCTTGAACCATTTCAAGAGCGTCTGAACTATGTTGTTCAGAGGATGTGTTTCGTCGCGCTGAACGAAAACAAACCGGGTAGGGGTAGCCGGGCGTTCGTTACAAGGTGTCAGGCCGCCAGCAGGGGAGACCAACTTGCTGGGAGGAACCCGAGAGTCGCTAGGCCAAGTTTCCAAGGTAAGAAGCGAAGGTTGGGATTCTTGGCAAATTTCGAGAGCCTGGGGAGAGGGAGGGGCAGCGACAGGGTCTGGGAGGGGTTTGTAGAAGACCAGATTCAACCACACGGAAGGGCGCCAACATGTGCTGTAGCTGGCAACATCGATGAAGCCACTCCTGATCGACAGACCCTTGTACAGGCTGCCGCGGATGATGCCGCGGCCTACATGATGGGGTTTCACGAAGTAGTCGTATACGAACTCGGTGACATATTCATCGTCGATATTACTCTCGACAAAGCGTACCGCACAGTAGATCAGGACGTGGAACGCAGACTCCAATTCGTCTGGAATGCGGATTGGCCAGCGGGAGTCGTGGAGGGTTTTTGATGACTTGAACTCTCGCGTGCCCTAGCGGACAGGACAAGGTGGTCTGCTGGTCAGTAAGACTGCATATATATACATCCTGGGGAAAGAACATACAGTGTTCCTAGGATACTGCACCGCGTCGTCGTTGAGATTCATTGGCCTTGATAGCTCCCAGTCGCTGAGTAGACCGAAATTCTCGCCGTTCTTGGAACACGATAGGACATTTCTAGCGCCGTTATCGCAATGCATGATTCTTGCCTTGCAGGTAGCTTTATGAGCTGAGATGTATGCATTAGTATGGAGCTGGAGAGTGCGACTTCGAGCAATAACGTACCGATAAGTGCATGAGTAAGGGCCATGACGAGGCCAAACGACCGAGGAACTTGTTCCAGGGGGCTTCCGATTTCTTTCACGACTATTCGATAATGCTGGCGATGGATGAGGGGGCGCTTCGACGAGTTCGAGTGGTATTGCGACCAGAGTGATTGCGATATCGTCACTTGGCCCCGCACGTCGCCGTGGCACTCCAAGATCGGAGTGTACTCGATGCCCTTCTCGTTCAGGGAGCAAATTATCTCGCCCTCCAAACAAATGTTTGGCCGATCGATCCGCCAGACGTCTTTGAGATACACCAGGCTCGAACCAGGAACGACTGAGTCGTTCTCGTCGACTTCGAGCGCAACATAGCCTCGCGTACCTCGCCCAAAAACATCGTTGGCTGCGAAGTGTGGTCTCCCGACAGCGTATCGCTTTGCCCGTGGCGTGGCCTGATCCTCGTGTTTCTTCGGCTGGCAATGCACCTCCAGCACCCACCACGACCACCCGCCAGTGCTGCTCAACGTCTGGGCGAACAGCTGGCGAACGCAGTCCTCCGTGCTGGGATCCTCCGTCTCCGCGAATATCTTCATGGCCTTGCACAACCGTGAGCCTGGCATGATCCGCGACGCTGTCGTGTCGTGACCATGGTCCGCGGGAGACATCCGAGAGTAGTGGTAGAAGAACTCTCCGAGCGCCTGACCGCCGTCCACCATGTAGTCGAACTCCTCGGACACGACCAGCCCAGACCGGTCGGCGCGAACAAAGCAGGCGTGGGTACCGAGGAAGAGAACCGCGAAGACGAACGTCCTCTGCTGGTGGCGAAACATGAGCTCGAGAGACACGAGGAGCTCTCTCAACTCCCTCTCCACCGTCCAACTGGTCACCGTCCCATTGCCATCGTCGTCATCGCCATCTTCTGAGGAGAAGTCGTATTCGGGGTCTTCCTCATGACTGCCGTGCCAGCATTTGATGACCAGGTCGACCCATGACCAGTCGATGGAGGTGTACTGTGAATTATCGCGTGCCTCGGGTGCATTGTCACTAGGATACAATCCCCCGTCGGCGGCGAGCTCCCCAGAGCTGTTCTCATCAGCCTTGCAAGGGGTTACTATGAAAGTGAAGCCGGGGCAGATTTCTACGTTGTTGAGAGCTTTACACTAGTGGAATATCATATCGTTTAGACCTACAATCACGGCAGGATAAGCATATGTCAGTGGTCACGTACAATATTCCTGTACATCTCCTTGGTAGTCTTCGGCGTCTTGAGGTTTGAGAATATCTGAGTCCCGTTATACTGAGATCTGTCGGAATGGACGACAAAGTGATCCATGAATGCCGGACGAGGAACAGTGGTGAACATGATGTGTAGTGTCGAGGGGCGTCGAGTCGTAAACTTGGAGCCTAGTAGACGAATAGTTTGAGGAAGACAGTGAATAATCAGTGACAAGAGGCTTACCCTCGTAGTGATTGGAAGATGCGAACAGGAGGAGATTCTGACCACCTGGTTGGTGGTAGGTGAAATGGTTGAAGTTGAGAAGCGCCCGCTGGTGACCCGGTCCATAGTTTGCCGCTAGCTTCCTGACACGTGCTCGTTTCCCTCCAAGATGCATGACCGCGAGAGCAACTTGAGGAACGTGAAGGGAAAGAGAAAGGTGGGGCATGTTGGTGCCGTGAGCTGGAGAAATAGAGGTTGAAGCAATCCCTGACCAAGAAGTAGGTCGTTTGCTGGTCGTTCAACTGCGTGAATGCTACACGGTACACATAGGCTGCACGGGGTACATTATACGGGCGAAGCAATAAGATTAGCAGTATTCTCCTGTAGTGGCATAAACGCACACGAACCTGGCTCGCCTTTCCTCCGAAACGCCGTCAAACGATGACACTTACATTCATTGTCGCGACGATCATCAGAGTCCAGCATGATAGCCATTTAAGTTAGGGCTTCTCGGTTCGCACTTTCAAGCTGCCTAGTAACAGAAGTACTTGATTAGCGACTAGGAAGGTGACGATCCTTGCGGCGGGCAGATATTGGACAGGTTGCGATTAAAGAGCTTGAAGCCTCAACGCGCGTTTGAGAGGGCCCGGAAGTATCGGCCCGTAGGGGCGACTGTTTCCGGCTCGCTCCGGGCCCCCGCGACATGGTCGTGAAGCGGCGAACGTGTGGCAGCCTGTGCGTTCGAGACAGTACTCTGACAGTGCTATGTCGCTCCGACGTTCTCGACAACCTCTCTTCATCATCCCATTACCCATGTCCCTCCTCTCGTGACCATCCTCGGAACTCCGCGCCGTACGCCGCGTTCACGAGCCCTACGGAACGACCGGCCCGCTCGCGCGTACGACCCCGTCGCGCTCTCGTTATAAGATGGCCCGCGATCTCTCTCCCCTCCACCCCAAGCTATTGCAACGTTCTTGACCGGCATACTAAACATGCCACGTGTTATGATCTGCGGTAAGCTTGCCCACCAGTTCCGCGCCGTCCTTCAGCAGCTTAATATCTCATAAAGGCGATCTCGTGTGGGCGCACAAGGAGTGCGAAGATCTCTTCAAGGGGCTTGCTGACGTTGTCGTATGCACATCCAGTCATATGTACAAGCGCACAGTCGCTTATTGGTTCTCTCCCTAGGCAATGGACGCGAAGAACCGCACGGAGTTCTTCGCCGGGCTCCAGGCCGGTGGCAAATACGATGGCATCGTCGGCATCTACAGGCACAACATCTCCGCGGACCACATTGGCATCTTCGACAAGGAGCTTATAGCTCGGCTTCCATCGAGCGTTAAATGGATCGCACACAATGGTGCAGGATATGACCAGATCGACGTTGTTGCCTGCAAGGAACGTGGTGAGTGTTAATTCAGCTACATCTTCCCCCCCCCCCCCCCCCCCCCCGGAATGCGTCTGCGGCCAACCTGGGAAAGACGAAGCGCCCCCCCTTGCCCGCCGTCATTCCTTGCATGTATGGATGCGTCTTACGGCTGTATTCCTGCCAAATTTGACTCTCGACGTCGTTTTGGATGTCACACGCTGACTGTCATATGCCGCAGGCATTACCGTCTCCAACACCCCAGGCGCTGTAGACGATGCAACCGCCACAACCGGTCTATACCTCATGATCTCCGCCCTCCGGCTCTTCGCACACGCCGAACAGGACGTCCGCGCGGGCAAGTGGAAGTCCTCCCATCGGCCCGGCGCCGCACACGACCTCACCGGGCGCACGCTCGCTATCCTCGGGCTGGGCGGGATCGGCCTCCGCCTCGCAGAGCTCGCGCACGCGTTCCCGATGCGCATCGTCTACCACTCGCGCAGGAAGGTCGCGCACGCGCCCGAGTGGTGCGAGTACTTCCCTGCCGAGCGCCTCGACGAGATGCTCGCGCAAGCGGACGTGCTCAGCGTGCACATCCCACTGCGTCCCGAGACGGAAGGGTACGTCGGCGAGACGATGATCCGCAAGCTGAAGAAGGGCGCGGTCATCGTCAACACGGCCCGGGGGAAGGTCATCGACGAAGCTGCGATGATTCGCGCGCTCGAGGATGGACACGTACGTAGTGATCGACTCCTCATTGCGCTCGACTTTGCTGATCGCCAATGACCATGCAGCTGGGTGGCGTTGGCCTTGACGTCTTCCCAGACGAACCCGCAGTGAACCCCCGCCTGTTCGAGTTCCCAAACGCGACGCTCCTTCCGCATATGGGCACAGAGACGTGCGACTCGCAGAAGAAGATGGAGGTCCGCGCGCTCACGAACCTTCGTGACTTCGTCGCGAAGGGTAGGGGCTCGGACGTAATTCCCGAGCACGCGCAGTATGTGTCTGCTCCAGTCTTCTTACAAGATTGCGACTAATGTTCCACTCGTGCTAGATAGATTGGCGAAGCTGTAGAAACGAAGCGCGGGCGTTGGCCTGCCGACGTATCGGTCAAACTTGTGTAGCATACCTGTATTGATTTTTCTCAAGGAACGAATGTCGTTTGCTCAATGCTCTCCAAGAAGACTCTAGGTACCGTGTATCTCACACTTTACGAGACCTACCTACCTGGTCCTTCCGTCCTCCGAGCGACTTTCTCGTACCTCTTGTCTCTCTCACCTTCTCATCTAATCAATCTCAGGTCTCGTTTGGGGCGCCTACCACATTAACACCGCACACCTTTTACCGCGACCCGCACCCATGTAGCTGTTATCTGAACCGCTCCAATCTCTTGTTTTGCCTTTTCTCATCAGCGAGCAACTTTTATGGATCCTGCTGATGTGTTATGCCTCCAGTCCTCTAGGATCATGTTTGCGCGGTGTATGCCTCTGCGCAAGAGCAGGGATCTCGTTCACACTACTGTGGCAGACTATCCGAGTCGAGTCATCCGTACGTCAGATCTAGATCTACTTCCCAATGGACGATATCCATTGTTTGCAGGGGCAGCCTTCGCTGATAACGTCCAAACAAGGTCCGATCACTAGATTGCCGCGAAGGTGACTCCAAAAGCGGACGAGAGAGACAAAGCAACGACGGGCCGGGCGGAGTTCCTCGACCGCAGCCTCAATCATCACTTTCTACCGCATGCTAGAATCCACTATGTCTTCTCATTGTTCTCGCTTCCCGTGCTTTTTCTCCGCCATAGAATGAAGCCACATAATAAAAATTTTCATATCTGCCACGAATGAGCTGTCAGAATCCAGCTGCGGTGATTCTCCGGCGGTCCGCCTCGGGGTCGTTGAAGCCCGTACTGCATACACGGGCCTTCATCATTGGAAGTATGATCAGTTACTGACCGTACCCTTCGTCTTTCCGTTAGACTGAGGCAGTGGAGGAGGGGTGTTTTGAGCTGCTGGTGATAGCATGCTGAGCGTGCGTTCTGTACCGAGCCATTTGACCGTACCGGTATACTAGTAAGAGACTGTCCCGGCATCGCCACCATTTGGCCGAAGCAGATGGGCGCAAGATGGGCGCTTATAAACGACAAACATCATCCCCAAGACCTTAATATAAGTATCGCGCGGCCACCAAAAAAAGCGTCTTGTTTCATCTGTGGGTATCCGCTAGGGCCGTTGATGTGCGATTGAGCAGCTTTTCATAGTCGTTGACATACCAGCAGCATTGTCGATCTCTGGAATCGATATCGGAGGAGAACGAGCACGTGATGTGAGGCAATGCTTACGCGAGGGACTCGGCGCGTCACGGGCGCTTCCAAACTTGAACCATCTCTCTCGCTTCCGGATACAAGGTGGTCAGTGGCTGCATCCTGCTGCCTTGGACGAACAATAGCTGCGTGAACGCGCATATAAGATAACTCTCTTGCCGGTATGTCTCTGCTGTCACCTCTCCCCGTCCCCCTCCTACCCGACCCCTCGACCACCGACCACTCCTCCCACCTGTCATGCCGCCCGCAACTCGGAGTTTCACTCAGGGTTCCTCTCGCAATGTCTCCTTCTCTGACATTAACGATACAGAATCTGCCCGCGGTCACTCTCAGAGCCTCTTCTTTCTGAGCCATCTCCCCGGTGCTGACTACGTTAGCGACTCTCCTCTGAAATCTCTTCTCCGTCCCATCGGATTCGAAATTCTCGATACTCCCTTCAAAAGAGAACGATACCGCAACGAGCTTCGACGAAACATGTATGGCAAGATCACAGTTATTCCTCGTCTAGCATTCATGGATCATTTCGTAATCCGCTCCCGCGGCGTGTACGTGCTTCACACGCCTATCTTCCTGGACAGCACGGACCTAGACTCGGAAAAGAAAATGTACAAGGCGGTGGTACGTGATCATACACACACATCTTGTTTCTTTTAACATGCTCTTCTAGCCCAAGGCTCTTAACGACGCCGGAATTTTCCCCGGCTTCACGGTCGTCGCGACACCTTACCAGGCCGACGAGAAAGACCGGACCAAGAACGCCGCTGATTGTGGCCTGTATCCCGACGACCGCGTTCCTCAAAGACGCAAAAAGGGACAGTACGTCCCCATCGACTGGTCCTGGGTCGATCTCATCATCGAGTGCAAGTCCGACAAGACCAACCAGGATCCCTTTGACGACGCTGCCGAGAATGGCGAAGGAGGGAGCATCGAGCGTCGAAAAGCGTTGGCTCAACTGCTAGCGTACTTCGACCGCGTCTTCCATTTCCAGCAGCGAATGTTCATCTTCGCCGTCCTCTTCCTCGCCGACCACGCTCGCTTAGTCCGCGTCGACCGATCTGGACTGTTCGTGTCGGAGAAGTTCAACTACACGGAGGATGGTGGGGAGGCATTGGGCGAATTCTTCTACCACTACTCTCGGATGTCCGCTGAGGAGCGCGGCTACGACACGACAGCCACTCCGATCGAGCCGGGTTCAGAGTTGTGGAAGGCCATGAAGTCGTTCGCAACCACCGAAGATCCTGACACGGAGGATTACGTTCGCGAGTTGTTCGCTCGATCGCTGAGCGACAAGTGGCCGTGGTGGGTGTTGGAAGTGCAGTGCCAGCCGATGGAGGACTCGGACAAGGGCAAAGCAACGCTGCAAACGAAGCGCTACGCCGTTGGGCGACCGCACTTCATGGCAGGAGGCGTCGCAGGACGCGGAACGCGGGGCTACGTCGCAGTTGAAGTCGACCAGAGTTGTACGATTGCTCCCGGTGCGAAGCCCGTTTACCTGAAGGATGCCTGGCGGGTTGACCACCCCAATATCTCCCGGGAAGGCGACACGCTTCGTTTCCTCAACACGAAGGGCGTCAACTTCGTGCCAACTTTGGAGTGCCATGGAGATCTACGTGACCAGGTGACGACGTCCCAATCTCTTTGGCCACATTATCATCCAAAAGCTTCGAAATGCCCCCTCAAGCGTCATCAGCACTATCGGTTGGTCGTGAAGGAAGTCGGGGTGCCCCTCGAGCAATTCAGCAGCTCGTTCGAGCTCATTCTGGCCCTTACCCACGCACTCATTGGTATGTTTCTGCTTGCTCCTGGTTTGTCGTCTTCCGCGCTCATACTAATCATGCCTTAGCTCACGAAGGTGCTTGCATGGCTGGAATAATGCATCGCGACATCAGCTCTGGCAATATCCTGTTATGTTTCAAGAATGGCCAGGCCTTTGGTCTCCTCAATGACTGGGAGCTTTCGAGACCGATGGTTCCCAGCAGCGACGTGGGACGACAACCGGATCGTACGGTAAGTCACATCACTGCGGCATTTCCGTCCATATGTGCTTACCACCTGGTTACTATTTCTTGCTGGATAGGGCACGCTTGAATTTCAATCGGTGCACGTGTTGGACGACCCACTACGGCGCGTGCAGATTCCAGACGAGCTGGAGTCTGTATTCCATGTCCTCATCTATTATGGGACACGGTTCGTAGACAGCAGTATCGACGATCGGCTTGTCTCGAAGTTTATACGTGCCTACTTCGATGAACGCAATCAACTAGTCGACGGAGATCGCTGCGGGACCTTGAAGAAGAGTTCGATCAAGGGCGGTGTCATCGACGTCACCGGCTACAACACTAGAGGTCGCCAGGTTCTGGAATTCTATCTTCCTCTTCCAAAATCCTCCGACGCGCCTGTTTCTCCTCAGGACCCCGCGGGTCGGCCTTCATCCCCCCTCACACCCCCTTCGAATTCACGCGAAAATTCGCCTCTGACCCCGCTATCCTCGGAGGACGGCGGTGCTCAAACTCCTCCTCGTATCTGCTCTACTGGTCCCCTTACATCCTCTCATTGTCCTCCGACTACCCCAACCGCCGGCCGTACTTCATCCGATTCTTCTGCCAAGTTCAAGGCTCCTCTGCTCGTGCGCGACAACACGCATCCTCTCACCGGCATAGTCCGGACGCTCCTGAAATGGTTCATGGCGCACTACGCACTGGAAAGGATGGCCCAGGAATCCACCACCGCAGAACCACAGACGGCGCGTCCTCAGAAAAAGGCGCCGACTCGCACTGTATATCTCGGCAATTGGAAAAGAAAACCCTCGAGCTCCCTCGACGATAAGGACGACGAGAAGAAGAAGAAAGAGGCTGCTGCGCGTGAGCGTGCGGAAAAGGAGCGGCAGGAGATGGCGCGGCAGGAACTCGCGGCGCTCAGCGAGAATCTCGAGACCCACACTTCAGTGATCACACTCCTAAGCGACTCTCTCGCGAACAACGTGTGGCCAGATAACGACAAGACTGACGACAAAATGTTCGCTGCGGAAGCGCTTGACACCGTTCAACGCCATCCAAACTCGAAGAAGCGGTCAATCAAGAGTGCGCCCGAGTCCGAGCCGAAGCGGAGCAGGATCAGCGCCGCCTGATACTTGCGTCTTGCGTCGACATCTATCTTCTGCCCCGCCTTCACGCTGCTGTTGTGTCAGCTTGTTTACTTTGTCACGACTTCGTATTTCGCTACTTTGTGTAGGGATAATATATCGCTCGCTGTCTTTCTCGCCTTCCGTTCAGCGGGTAATTCCTGGTCGAAGGATTGCCAACGGACGAAGTGTCCCTGCGTAATAGCGACTGTTCCCTGGCGCTTACTGTTGCAGAACTTGCACTCTGAACTTCAACGAACTGCCCGTTTGTCCATTCCACTGCAACGCATGAACACTGATATCAGTCGAAAAGGACAATCCTGCTCTGGGGCACTCGAGGCCTAGGGTCTCTAGATCTTCTCAATCAGGCGCACATCTTGCACAGTGGAAGTTACTTAAGCCCAAAGTTTATTGAGATGCATGTAGTATACACATACGATACGACGCGATCTCATGCAGCGTTGCCCGAACAAAATATCAATTACGTGGGGCAACGCCACCTCACCTTCATGTCCTTCAACCCCGTACACCGCAACCGTACGCACCGCACGCATCGCACCGCGTCACTTACCAGTCAATGTCCAATCTCGCACGATGCATCCAAGCTCTGGCACGTCCCTTCCCGGTTCGCCCTCGCCCTCGCCTAGCAGTAGCCACCCAACGAGTAAGCTTCAGCCACACGGGCCGCCGCATGGCACCTTATACATAGCGCGAACCTACGAAATGAGCAATGGTTGTGAGTGGCAGCGAGTGGTTGCGTGACATATTTAGTCCGCGACGCACCGAGGAAGCCCAAGTTGGACACTGAAGGTGTCAGACTCATGAGAGGTGCCGTGGAGCCCACAAGCTCACTGGAGCTCGTGGGACGCGCGTCTTCCAGATCGTAAGTAGCTGGGTCTGCTGTGGCTACTTTATGCAAGACGTATGGATAGCGATATGACCGAGTCCGAGTCCTTTTACCACGAGACGCACTCATATAGCTGCTTGTTTTGCATCCTCCCAACAGCGAGCAACTGTTATGGATCGTGCTGATGTATAACTTCAGTCCTCTAGGAACATGTTTGCGTGCTCCACGTTCCGCAATGAATGCCTAGGCTACCCAAGGGCTTAGATTCCGCTCAGCACGGTTCACATTGTGTTGCAGTGGGAGAGTATCTGAGTCGAGTCATCCGTGCGTCAGATCCGGATTCACTTCCCAATAGACGATTGCGATTCCAATTGTTCCCTGTGGTGTCCGTCGATACTGTTAAATCTTGATCAGGGAGGCCCGACCGATCACTAGATTGCCACACAGAGTCGGAAATGAACGAGAGGGACAAAGCAAGGGCCGCTCGCCGGGCGGAGTTCAACGTTCAACGTCGGCCGCGGCAATTAATTTTCCGACCCACCCTCTACCACGTGTGAGACTCCATCAAGTATGTCTTCTCATTGTCCTCGCTTCCTGTGGCTTTGCTCCTCCCCACAATGAAAAATGTCCACACCCGCCTCGTACTACGTATGAGCCATCCAAATTGAGGAACTGCGGTGATTCAGCCTGGGCCGCCCGTAAGGGATGTTTAACTAGGGGGCAACTAGGTCCCACCACTAACTTTATCGGAGGCCCACGCTCGCGGGTGAGTGTGGCACACTAGAACGCCAGATAGGGCCTGTTTTTTCAATCGTTAGGAGCGACCACAAATCGGTGGAACTTGAACGACTCGGCGCGAACTTCTGGGCTACGTAAGCGATCCCGACATCGCCACCGTCTGACCAGCTTACCAAATGGGCGCTTATAAACTGTAAACATTCAAAGGCCTCGAGATACTCAGCAGCTACGCAACAAGGAACTGCGAGCCCTCCGCACATATCTCTCTGAAGTCTATGCGCGATTGAGCAGCTTTTGCAAATCGTTGACTCACTTACAGCCATAGTCGGCTCGATTTGGGAGTGGAACGAGCACGTGATGGGACACAACATCTACGCGTGGCCCACGCGTCTTTGGCGCTTCCAAATCTCAACCGTCACTCTCGCTTTCAAGGTGGTCAGTGGCTGCTTCCTGCTGTCTTTGAGCAACAATAGCTGCACAGACATATATAATACAGCGCTCTCACCGGTATGTTCTTACTCTTGCCTTTCCCCACTGCCTTCCCTGTCTGCTCAACCACCCGACCATCATCCTCCCACACCCTCCACACCCCGTTATGCCACCTGTAACTCGGAATTCCAACCGGGGCCACTCTCGCAATGCTTCCCTTCCTAACAATCCCGCCTCAGGTACTGCTGGTGGAAACCCTCGTGCTAGCGACTCTCCCCTCAAACGTCTCATCCGTCGCAAGGAATTCAGGGTCACAAACACTTCCCCCGACCCCACGAAACACCGCAACGACATACGGAAGTACAACATGTTTAAGAAGATCACAGTGATTCCTACGAACGACTTTCTCGGCCATTTTGTCATTCAATCTCGCGCTCGATACGCGCTCACTGTGCCGCTCCTGGACCAGGAGGACCTGAAGTCGGAAAAGAAAATGTACAGGGTCATCGTACGTGCCCATCGACACTCGCCTTGCGTTTTAAGTTAACTGAAAAACTTCTACAGCCGGAGGCTCTCAACAAAGCAGGCATTTGCCATCAGTTCACGGTCATCGCAACGCCTTACCAGGCCGACAAGAATGACCCAGAACAGATTGCAGCTGACGGTGGTCTATATCCCAATGACCATATTCCTGCCATGCGCAACAAAGGACAGCATCTCCCCATCGATTGGTCCTGGGTTGACCTCATCATCGAGTGCAAGTCCGATAAGACCAATCAAGACCCCTTCGACGACGACTCCGAAGACGGCACCGCCAAAGGTGACGCCCACGAGGCGGCGTTGAGTCAGCTCCTGGAATATCTCGAGAGCGTGTTCCACTACCAGCAGAGGATGTTCGTCTTCGCCGTTCTCCTTCTCGGGAACCACGCCCGCTTCGTCCGCGCCGATCGCTCTGGGCTGTTCGCGTCGAAGAAGTTCGACTACACGGAAGATGACGGGAAGATGCTTGGCGAGTTCTTCTTCCACTATTCTAGGATGTCTCCCGCGGAACGCGGCCACGACCCCACGGCGACTCGGATTATGCCCGACTCCGAACTGTGGAAGAACATGAAGGCGTTCGCGGAAGCGGAAGCAGAGGATAACGGCGTAGAGCCCTACGTTCGCGAACTCTTCGCACAATCACTGAGCGACAGGTGGCCGTGGTGGGTGTTGGAGGTGCAGTGCAAACCGAAGAAGTACCAGGAGACAACTACGGTGAAAACAAGGCGATACGCCGTTGGCCGCCCGAACTTCAGCGCAGGAGGTGTCGCAGGGCGTGGAACGCGTGGGTACGTTGCACTGGAAATTTCGAAGGACAAGACCATTCGTCCGGGAGCGAAGCCCGTATACTTGAAAGACGCTTGGCGAGTCGATGACCCCGACATCCGGCAGGAGGGCGAGACCCTTCTGATCCTCAACCAGAAGGGCGTCAAGTATGTTCCAACTCTGGAGTGCCACGGCGACTTGGGTGATCAAGTGGCGATATCGCCCTCGCTCTGGCTGCAATACCATCCGGACTCGCAGGCGTGCCCCCTCAAATGTCATCAACACTATCGGTTGGTCGTGAAGGAGGTTGGGAAACCGCTGGAGCAAATGGCTTGCGGATGGGAGCTGGTTAGGGCTCTCTACTGTGCGCTCGTCGGTACGTTACTGCTCGCTGCTGCTCGATTCGGTTCAACACTAATCAACAAATTCAGCCCACAGGGATGCTTGCAAGATCGGAATCCTCCACCGCGATATCAGTTGTGGCAATATTTTGTTGTTCTACAAGAACGGCGTGCCCTGCGGGCTTCTCAATGATTGGGAGCTTTCGAAACCAGTGGATCCCAGAAGCGATGTGGGGCGCCAACTAGACCGTACGGTAAGTCGCATTGTGTCATGAATCTACCTATTTGTGTTGACCGCCCGCATGCCCTGTCGCACAGGGCACGCTGGAATTTCAATCGGTGCACACGTTGGACGACCCTCAGCGGCGAATCCGCATTCCAGACGAGCTGGAGTCCGTATTCCACGTGATGATCTACTTCGGGACACGCTTTATCGACAGCAATATCGACGACGACTGTGTCGCCCAATTCATTTGCGACTACTTCGACCAACAACAACAAGTCCACGATGTGACTCGTTGTGGGTGGTATAAGAGGAACTCGATCCAGAACGGCTCCATCGAGGTCTCCGGCTATAACGAAAGCCGTAGCCGCCAAGAGCTGGTGTTTTACATGCCCCTTCCGAAAGTCGTCGCCCCCGTCCCTTCCCCGCAAGCTCCGGCAGATGCCCAGGATTCTCAACCATCGTCTTCTCCAGTATCTTCCTCACGACGTCACGCCATGGGTAGTTCGCCTTTGACCCCGCTGCCTTCGGATGACGACAGCCCTCTGACCCCTCCTCGTGTCTCAATTCCACTTCCCGTCCCTCTCGTCTCCCCTGATGCTCTGCCGTCCACACCGAGCCGTCGTCCCGAGCCGGAATCTGACTCTGAACCCCACTCTTCCTCTGCTCCAGTACAACGCGAGAAACATCCTATCAGCGACATAGTCGACACGCTCTTGGAATGGTTCCAGGCCTACTACGCGCTGGACTCCTACGATGTCACCGCCGTTTCCACGTCGCAAGCCCAGCGCGCGGATACTGGTGTTGATCTATTCCATGTAGAGGATATTGGGATTGAATGGGATGACGACGAGGGCCCCAGCCTCGAGTCTGGTGAGAAAGAGGCCGACAGCGAGGAGGATAGCGTGGCATCCAGGCGCGCAAAGGAGCCGCCGAGGAACGAAAAGCTAAGCAAGAAGGTCGAGTCGCATGCTTCAATTATCGATCTCCTGAAAGTGTCACTTCAGAAGCCCGGATGGCCAGCAGCCGACAAGACTGACGACAAGATGTACGCGGCAAAGGCGTTCGAGACCGCTCAATCCCACCCTGACTCGAAGAAGCGGACAATCAAGAACGCGCCCGAGCCCAAGTCGAAACGGAGCAAGGTCAGCGCCGCTCAATAGTTGCGCCTTGCGTCAATGTCTATCTTCTGCCTCGCTTTCACTCCGCCGTTGTGTCAGTCTCTTTACTTTGTCAGGACTTCGTATTACACTACTTCGTGTATGATTAATATATCGCTCGCTGTCCTTCTCGCCTTCCGTTCAATGAATCATTCCTGGCCGACGGATCGCCAATAGGTGAAGTGTCCCTGCGTGAGTGCGATCATTCCCTCGCTCTTGCTGTTGCAAGATTTGCACTTTCAACTTCAACGAACGGCCCGTTTGCCCGTTCCATTGCAACACATGAGCACTGTCGGTTAACTGATATAAGTCGGAAAGGACTATACTGCTCGGGGCCACTCGTTGGACTTCGCATTTCGTTCTACGTACCCATCTTTCCGCCTTCCGTCTAATCAATCGTTTCCTACTGAGGTAGTGGCGCCGCGCCAATTTGAATAGGTCGAGTGTCTCTGCGCGAGCGTGAATACCCCCTGGATATTAGCTCGCTACTGTAGTCGTGTTCGACGAACGATGTGCATGAACCCTCCGAGACCAATAGAGGCTGCGGGCAGTGGGACACCCGGGCCGAATCATATCTATGATACACGTTGTTGAGCTTCGAGTCCCCGAGCGTAGAGGTACGAGCCCAAGAACCGTCAAAGTCGACGGAGGTTGTGTTCTAGCCTCTTCAAGGACGCGACGACAACACTTAGAAGATGGTTAACGGCTTGCAAGCCTGTGTCGGCATCGGACCTTCTGGGAAGCAAAAGCAAGCCACCGGGGGAACCAAGCTTAGTTCCCATTAGCCGACTCGAACGACTGACCTCGTCATTACTAGTGACGCGCTCTACCAGCTGAGCTAAACGGGATGTCTATCAGAGGTTTGTATGTTTTTCCGTAGCCCCGTAGGCAACGTCCGATCGAAGTTCACGCGATTACCTCTCGCTTAGCGCCCGTAGCCGCGCTTCTACCAGCGCTTGAGCCTCGATATACAGACCGTTAACACCGTCGAGTCGTCGACTTCCGCCACACTGAGTCCGTACACCCATTCATTACGCGTTTCTCCTCCGGACGCTCACTTGGATCAATCTGTCTCGTATGAGATTCTGAAACTCGCTTGCTGTCATGAACTCGTATCCGCCCGAGCTACTTGTTCAACTCGCGCCAGTCATGTTCGTCGCAGGACTGGACGCGCAGCCGCCTCCAACCCCAAGCAGCCCACCGCCAAACACACCAACCACTCCCCAGGCGAGGCAAGACTCTTTCTATGTCCTTACGATCAGACTCCGCGATGCCCTCCTCGCGCAGCGCAAGGTCGCTATATGGCAGCCGGAGAAGTCCAAGACCTTCCAGGTCGTGCTCGTGGACAAGGTCCGCCCCTCTCTCCCCCGCGCTGCGTCCGGCACGTAACAACACCGCAGGACGTGCCGTTCCCTCCGCGCAAAATGCTCCGCCCAGAAGATCCGGGGTATAGCTCGTCCCACTCCCCGCTCTCGCCCTTGACGCCCTCCTCGCCCCTACACCCCGATGGTCTCATTGCACCGATCTGGATCAGGAAGCATACGACGCTCGTACCATCCGTTTTCGTCGTATTCAAGCGCATATACGAGTCTCCGCCCCTCCAACCCGGTCAAGATGAGCGTGAGCGCGACGCGGAGGAGAAGCGTAGGGACACGGAGCTCGCGGCGGAGATCGCGCTGCGCAAGAAGAGCACGAACGAGCGCAATATCAAGCTCACGGCGGTCCTCATGGCGAGCAGAAAGATGCTAGGTGCGCTCCTCTCCCGCCTATCGTACCCCACGCACTCCGGCTCACGCGGTCGCAGACGACCCGACTCTGGACGCACGACTCACGTTCATTCGTCGACAAAGTGGTCTCGATCCCCGCGCGGCCTTGTTTGTACTCAGTCCCGTATCGCAAGCAGAGATCGGAGATTTTGTCCGTAGGTGCGTCATAGCACCCTTCATTGTTCATCACCGTATGAACGCGGATGGCAAAGTCTGCAAGATGCCCTCTACGAACCAGCGATCGAATACTACACCAACCACTCGAAACGCGTCCGGCGGAAACGCAATCGGCACTCCCAATCAAACTCTTATTCTGTACCCCATACTCCCATGGCGAGTGCGGGAGTTGCGAGACCCCTGCGGCCTGAAGGTTGGACGGTGCGGTACGAATACAAGATGGCCTGCTTTGCGGAGTTTCGTAGTGAGGACCAGGTTGCGCTCAAGTACGTCGCTTGCCTGGCTCGTTCTATGGATGATTCTGATCTTCGCTCAGACACTACCAAGACGCCTATTCATCTCTGCTCATCATGTTCGGGTCGACGGCTATCCTACCGCCACGAACGAAGCGGTGGGCCGAAGCCAAGGTGCTTGCGGATTGTATCAATGTGAAGGTACGCTATCCTCTCACTCCCCCCACACTACCACGGGTGCATATATGCGCTTCAGATAGTCAAGCTGTACCTGTACAACAACGAACATGCGCTCGCGCTCTCGAATCACAACAGCCACATGCGCAAGTTCGCCGACTTCTCCCGAGGCTGGGGCATTGGAGAGGAGACGTTCGAGTTCTGGAGCTGGTTGGCCCGACAGTGCGTACCTCCTTTCTATTACCGACTCTTCCCGCCGCTTCTCATGCATATGGTCCCTCTCTAGACATCGAGTCCTCGCGGAGCTGCTCGAGCAAGGGACGCGTTCCAACCTTAAAATTCCATCCGCCTACCCCACCCCCGCCCCCTCCGCAGCGCTCATCGCCGCGCAAGCCATCGACCCATCCCAACTGGGACTCGACGCAATGCGTGTCCTGGGCCTCAACCCCAACCAAGCGCTTCAACATCCGGGCTTCTATTACTACATGGCTGCGCGGTGTACGGAGCGCCGCAGGGAGCGTTTCCTCACTGCGTTAGAAGGCGAGGTAGGACTCCTCTATCTACTCGCTTGAACAATCTATTCAGCCTTCGCTCCAATTGTGCACAGGGAGAAGGCCAGTCCAACGCGCCCGGGTTCGCGAACGAGCGGAAAGTCGACCACCTCACAATTGTACTCGAGGTCCGCTTGCCCCTCTCCTCTGACCGCCAACCGACTCCCGCTTACTCATGCTTGGACAGCTGTACACACGCTCGTACGAGCTCTTCAAGAAGTGGGGCCCGCAGAACTCGCAGAGCCCTGGCCGGCTCACTCTCTGGATCGCGTACCGCATCGCGCAGACGTACTACGACTCCGGCAAGTTCGACATGGCCGTTCGGTGGGTCCCTTCATCTGTTCGGCTCAAATAAAACACTGCTGACGTTCTAGTGTATCGGGGCAGGTTCTTCGAGCGGATCGCGAAGACGTATCGGAGGGAGAGCTGGGAGCCGCTGCTGCACCCGCTTCTCTCGCAGTGGTACAAGTGCGCACAGCAGCTGGGCGACGTGGACTTGAGCGTGCGCCTGTTGGTTGAGATGCTCGGCTACGGGGCGAATGCTTCCCCGGACGACCCCGACGCGTTGCAGGACGACCTGTTGGCAGTGTTGCAGGTGAGGGATGCGCATATATGCTATGAATGTCTTGCTAAACAGACCATTCTCTGTGTGGCTTTCAGAGTACTGTACCGTCCGTCACGGATGAGCCCTTGATTGTCGATCTGTCAGAGTCAAAACCTCTCCGTACGTGTGCGCCCGAATCTGGATATGCTTCATGCGCTGATTTTTTCTAGTCACCACTTCCGTTGTTTTCTGGGAGCCTGAGGTCGATGTTGGAGACCTTGCCCCTTTCCAACTGCAACTTTCTTCCCACATCAACGTGTCACTGTCTTCCATCCCTTTCACATCCCTTGCGATCCACTTCAATACCGACATTCCTCTCATCATTATCCGGCACTCTGAAGATGATCCCGACGCGGAAGTCCCTGAAGTCCGACGAATAGATCTGGGCGAGATCGCTGTTTCGCCAGCTCCCACCGAGTCTAAAGAGATCGACGCCGTTCTTCGGTGGCGTGCTGGGACCACTCTCGTATTCACCGGCAGTGTCTCCGCGGACCTCCCGATGCACATATCAGTCACCAAGCTCGTCCTCACGATCAAAGAGCGCAACTGGTGGCTTGAAGTCCCCCTCGTACCCTCCCCCACTCCTCACGCCTCCGACGTCCTAGCAGCCCCGCGGTGGCTTTGCGCGCTTTCCCCGCCGCGGTACGTGCCGATGCGACGAGAGGACCACTCGGAAGTGCGCGTGCGTTTCCGCGCGCACCGCGTGCACGTCGCGATCGCGCACGCCGAGCCCGCGCTCCTCGGCGAAGCGTTCCCGCTCGAGATCGAAGTCACGAACGCGGACGAACGCGAGCTCGACGTCGTCGTCGACGTGCTCCTCCAGCCGCCCACGGACATCGACGAGGCCGTGAACTACATCGCGATGGACGACCAACGGTCGACGAGCCTCATCAAGGCCGTCGCGTGCGGCCCGCTCGCCCCGGGGGTGAGCGCGCTCAAGAAGCTGCTCCTGACGACTACTGGCGCGCCTGGAGAGCGCGTCGTCGATATCTCGGTGCAGACGCGTGCGGGGCCTGCCCCTCTCTCGCCTGTCTCCCCGACTGTACCCGCGAGCCCGACCGCGGCCGCCCCAGTGGTTGATCGCACCGAGACTCTGCGGACAATCTCTGTTGACGCCGTCGCGCCGCTTGAGGTGACACATGCAGTGGTGTATAGAAGGCCGACGCGGGCCCTTCCTGGGTTGGGGGACTTGGCGACGTTCGATGGGACGATGAGGGACGATGCGAGCGCGGTGGAGGCGCTTGTGACGACCACGCTCACGGTCGTCGCGCCGTCTGGGCTGGTCATCGACAAAGTTATGTTGGTCCGCAAGGTGAGCTCGTGCAGTTTATATCTCTGTCATGGCTGACGCTCATAACGAGTACAGGACAATGACGCGGCTGCTGTCGAGAATTGTTCGGTCGATGAGGATGACTTCAGCGGAGGTAAGGACACTGGATTCTACGCAGAAGTCGCCATGCTCATGTCCGTGTGCGGGTAGAGTGGCTCACGGGAGACGAACTCTGCGATCGTTGCCGGATCACAGTCATTCCCGACGAAGAAGACCTCGAACAGTCCATTCAAGGACCGGGTGAATACGAAGTGACATGGCGCAGGTAAGTTTCCGTATTCTGATCCCTCTACCTCCGCTCATTCCATTCCTCCAGACTTACGCCAGACGGAGAATACGGCTCGCCTGCAACCACCCGCTTCCCTCTCCCCTCTCTCCGTCCTCCCTCCGACGGGCTCGTCGCGCTGCTTGACGCGCCCACCCTCGCACATTTACACGAGCCGATCCCGCTCCGGCTCACCATCCGCAACCGCCACCCAACACGCGCGGCGAACGTGACGGTGCAGCTCGAGCCAGACCCCGTCGCGGACGCGTTCGTCATTGCGGGATTGCGGCACGGGCGCGTGCCGATCCTCCTGCCCGGCACCGAGGAGCGCCTCGTGTGGAACTTGATCCCGGTCGAGTGTGGGCTGGTGCGTGTTCCGCGTGTTAAGGTGCTCGATAGGAGGAGCGCGGTACCAGCAACCGCGGCCGGGGGACAGCAGCCTGGGATGGAGGGTACCGCGCAGGGTTCTGAGGGTGAGGAGGTGCAGATCGTCGACGTGTGGGAGGTGAGGAAGGGAGTTGAGCTTGATGAAGATCCTGTGCCCGCTCATGCCGGGGGCAAGAACCACGATGCATTGGTGCTCGTAGTGCCCTGAACCGTGTCGCACGGCGCGTCCATAGACTACTTAACGAGCACTTGGACATACAAGTTCGAAGAGAAGCAGTCGGTGATGGAGTGTGTTGTAATATAGACCACGTCCCTTTCGTACGATATTCATACACTTCTGTCGTCACATCCTCCTACGATTCCAGTATACCATGTCCCAATCTACTGTCCGCACGAGCACGTATTCCCAGCCCTAGTGCATGCACATTCGGACGAGCCTGATTCTGCATGGTTGCAGCCGCACTGTTGACGATACTATCCCGTGAGATACTACTCGTTTCCTTGAGCAGGACGTACTCACTCCGCGACCTTGGACGGCGGCTGCGCTGTTCGTGCAGTCCTTGCACAGGCACTTGCCCTTGGCACATTCACAGCCAGTCCCACTGGGCCCGCAGGCGCTGGATGCGATAGGGGTTGAGTTTCTCCTTGGTATGGACAACAGGTGTTTGAGTACTCACCCGCAGGCGTTCTGGCAAGTGCATGTGTCGACCATTATGAAGAGTTTATAAAATCTGAGTTGAGTACGAGGTGAATGAGATGAGTGACAGGGGAGAGCAACGTTTGGATTACAGGAGTTCCGCTCAGCTCTGACAAGTCTGTTATATACTCTGCGAGCTGGTGGCGGACCTCGTCAATCGAGCGTCGCGCATGACGTCGATGGTGAGACAGAGGGGGAGTGGCGTATTGGCGTCCGAAAGGTTTCCGGCGCGCCATATTTGCTGGGCCAGAGCTACTCCGAGTCCCGGCCGCAAGTCGCACCCATGACAGCAGTAAAGTAATAGGGAGAGATCGCTCCGAAAGGTAGCAGCAATAAGTTAGGAGTACTAGTACGAAGACAACAGCAGGAGCGTAAGGGGGATTATAGCGATGTCGGTACCGTACTCTACAGAGTGGATGTACATTAGCTACATGGGACTTCCGGGACACAGTACATACTAGCATGCATTAGAGGCGGGTATATTATCCTCGGGTTGAAGGAACGTTATTGCTTCTGGTGAGACGCCTTGGGCGATGACGCGCTCGCTCCCTGCGACTTCCTGTTCTCCATCGTCAACCACGCGAAGCGGGACACGATGCGTTCGCGCCGCGACAGCGTCTCCGGCTTCTCCTTCTCCTTCCCTTTCTCATCCTGCCGGTCTTCCCCGTGTCCGTGCTTGTGCTTGTGGTGGCGGCTCCCACCATCGCGCTCAGGCGTCGCAGTGAGGAAGTTGACGATGAGCGACCACAGGTTGTTCCCGCTGACCGCGCTCGCGTCCATGAACACCGCCTGGTCCGCGATCTTCGCCAGCCGCCGCGCCTCCTCCGTGTCCCGCCTCGACACGATGCTGCTCGGCGGTGGGTGCTCATCTTCCTCCAGCGCCCACGCCCACGGCCAGCTCCCCGCTGACGCCTCCCTCTCCCTCCCGTTCCCAGTCCCAGTCCCATCCCCATCGCTCGCCCTCGCACTAAACACAGTCCTCAACGCCGCCTCATGCCTCGCCCTATCCTCCTCCCTCGCCCTCTCCAAGTTCCTCTGGCGCGCCTTCTCGATCGCCTTCGCCGCCTTCCCGAACTTGCGCGCGAGCTTCGCGGACCCCTCGACGTACCGGCGCATCGCGAGCTCCGAGATCGCGCCGACGGCCTCGGGCGGGATGCGGAACGCGGTGAGCTCGGACTCGGGCTCGAGCGGGCGCACGGCGCCGCGCGTGGAGACGCGTTCGCGGATCATCGTGTCCTGTTGATTTTAATATTCTCCGTTAGTGTGTGCAGTAGTTGCTGAGGAAGAGGAAGAGACGTACCAGTCCATTGGCATATACCTCCGGCTCGCCTGCATGCCTCACGCGCTCGCGCCCACTGTCCCTCGAACCCCCAAGCGCACTGAAGCGCGGCCCCCCAACGTCCGACCAACCCGAACCCCGAGGGGAAGGCGGGTCGTGGCGACGAAGGAGGGTGCTAGCGCGGGTCACGCTCGCGCTCAGCGCGCGGCGCATCGATCCGCGGGTCTTCGTGCTCGCCCTTTCTTGGTCCCTGTCTTTCTCCTTCTCCTTCTCCGTTTCCTTGGTGTCGTCCTTAACGGTGCCCGTATCTCCACTCACCCCATTCACACCCACATCAGCACCCGGAAGCGGAGGCACAGGGGGCGCAGCCGAGCGAGTTCGAGAACGCGAACGCGACCGCGAACTTGACCGGGTCGTCTGGAGGCGCGCCTTGCTTGACTTCGAGCGCTGCGGCAGCCCCAGCCCCGGCTCCTGCTTTGAGTTGGCCTTCGGCTCGCCATTCGACGTAGGCGTCTCCGCCCCCGCTCCCGTCGAGCCGCTCTCCGGGCTGACGAGGTTGAGCTGCGTGCTCGCCGGGGACATCCTAATCACGCCCGTCTGGAGCACGTCCTCGTCTCCCGGCCCTCCTGCCGTCGTAGGCGGCTGGACCGTATCCGCCCTAGCCGCCTGGGAGAACGAGTTACTCGACGGGAACGACGCCGCCTGCGAGAACGAGAACGCCGACGCGTTCGGGGCAGGGGAAGACGGCGGCGAGGACGGCGGCGAGGAAGCGGGGTCTCCGGGGTCGCGCGGGAGCATGCCCGTCGCGTGCCGGATGAAGCTCGCGATCGCGCGGAAGCAGAACTTGGCGGGGGTCGTGAACGCGAAGAGGATGGGGAGGGTGTGTGCGCAGTCTGCAAAACGAAAGAAAAAGAAGGCGTGAGCGGGGAGGCCTGAGAGGAGAGGGGAG